>CM055111.1:32812751-33026206 GCA_029204225.1 Diphasiastrum complanatum | reverse complement strand
TTTGTCTTGCAATGGCAAAGCAAAGAATTTTTTTCCCTGCACATGCACGGGATGCAAGGGGGAGTGTATGGTTGATTATCTGACAGGCATTTCGGATTTGATCCAAGAGATCGTGCTGCAAGGCGGTGTGGTTTTGGCTCAAATCGATGACAGGTAATGCCTGAGTTTCGCAGAGGTTCTGTAATCTTTTGGAGCACATGAGGTTGTAAGTTTATTTTGCCATTACAAATTGTAACGCCAAGAAAATTGATCTCAGGTTTAAAGAACTCAATTTTCTTATGAGAGAGAACTAATCCATGATGATCGATAGCATCATAAATTTTTTGAAGATGAATAAAATGTTGTAGGAATGATTTACCAAAGATTAGCAAATCATCAATGTATGCTATCATAAACTCAAAGAGATTTTTGAAAATTAAATCAATGCGATGCTGGAACTTTGACGAGGCTATCTTCAAACCAAATGGCATAACAATCCACTGATATCGACCTTGTGGGACTGTGAATACTGTTTTGTAACGATCTTCAGGATGAATTTTGAACTGCCAAAATCCTGATTTAGGATCGAACTTGGAAAAGACACATGCACCTTGAATTCTATGAAGTAGATCATCCTTGAGTGGCATCGGGTACTTGTAATTTTTAAGATAAGCATTAAGTGGTTTATAATTGATGACAAGTCATTTTTTACCTCTTGTTTGCTCTGCACGATTGTTGACATAAAATGCTTTACAGCTTCAATTGCTGTGACTTGGCTCAATAATACCTTGGGCGAGCAATTGCTTGATTTCTTCTTGACAAAGCTGTCGATCGAAGAGTAAGTTGCCTTTGTAGGATTAACTTGTGGAACTTCAAGAAGGCGGATGAAATACTAGAGACTTATCCAAAATTGTAACGGATTGTCATGGCTGTACTGAGATATCTTTGTACTGATTGCTATAATCTGTTCTTGATGCTGAGTTACTTGCTTTTGAAACTAGGACATATATTTTTCTGAACAATAATCCATCTCTACGAGAGCTTAGTTGTTGTACTGAACTGATAGAGGATTGATCAAAGAAATTCGATGTTTTTCAGTCAAATGTGTAAAGAACAGACTATCATCTGTAAAGGTAAGCGGACTGAGGCGTTGAAGAATATCATAGCCGATAATGAAATTTGTGGCATGATGATGTAAGCCTTTAAAATTGATCATTAATTCTACCGATCCTATTAAGATGGGAATAGTAATACTCTGATGTAGAAGACCTGGTTTGGTATTAGAATAAATCACTCTGACATGATTTTCTCCTTGTTGGATCATGTGAGGAGGAAAGAGACTAAGATTTGCACAAGAAATGGCTGCAACAGTATCAGTCATTGTTGCAAATCGTGGATGATTAGTTTTAGAAATCAGACAATGAATATGAATGTGGGAAACATAAGAAACTGATTTTTGTAGACTGTTATATGGAGTGAGATCAGACCAATCAATTTCAAAGCTAGATGCATAGTCCATAGTCTTTCGTTTTCTAGAGATATTGTAGTACTCTCTTTGCCAACTTCCAATGCAATGATCCTGGGTTCTGATTATATTGGCTTATCCTGTATACTACAAACGCTATATCAGGTCTGGTGTTGTCTGCTAGATATAACAATGATTCAATCAGCCTACGATAGGGTGTTTTGGCCATTCGTTCCCCTTCCTCGAGAGTCTGCGGACAATTTTCCTTGCTCAGTATTGTTCCAGGTATCATGGGAGTATGTTGCATTCGAGCATGTTGAAGTCCTTAATGATCTTTTGAGTGTACTTTTGTTAGTGAAGATATAACTTACCACCATCAAAGTCTCTCACGATATGCAAGCCTAGATAAATTTTAGCTTCTCCTAGGTCAAATATTTCAGAAATGTCTCTTTTGACATCTGAAATTAACTTATCTCTTCTTGAGAAGATAAGTGTGTCATCAACATAGACAACTAGAATGATTATTTCATTTTATACATGCTTGATATAGACATTTGACTCAGAAAATAGAGGTTTGAAGCCTAAGGAACGTAATGCTTCGAACTTCTTTTTATACCATTGTCTGGCTGTTTATTTCAGACCATAAATGTTTTTATTCATGTGACATCCGTATTCTGGATATTGTTGGCTTACAAAACCAAGTGGTTGGTCCATGAATACATCAACAACTTCCTCGAATGGTTGAGGTTCGTCAGAGAATCCACAAAATTTGATGCCTGTGTTAAAAACATCCCGACCGTATCTTTCTGGTGGTTTTCGTTGTTTGTCAGATTTTGAGTTCGATTCTGCAAGTTTCGAGTTCTATTCTGATTCAAGCTTTTCTGCTGGAATTTGAACTGGTGAATCGAGTACTCGATCTTGATCTCCCTCTGAATCTAGTAATTCTTTTTCATCTTCTGCTTGTTTTACTTTTGTCGACGTTGGTAGCTCATAATAGTTAATTTCATAGCCGACTAAATCACTGTCTGCTAAGTATTTTAACTCATCAAATTTAACATCTCGAACAACTTTTACTTGTCAGTTTTGGGTACATAGACATGATAATATGACGAATGTAAGTCGAATCCTACCAGAAAACCTTGTTTTGTCTTTTCATCGAGTTTCTTTCTCAGTTTATCTGGTATGTGCATATACACTGCGCATCCTAATGTCCAAACATGTGGTATATTTGGCTTCGACTTCCACCATATCTCATGAGTATTCGAGATTTCAGAATACGATTCTGAAGATAGTTTGATGTCGCCATTGCTTCTGCCCACAACTGTTTTGGTGCTTTCGCATGAGCCATCATACACCTTGCAGCTTCCATAAGTGTACGATTTCTTCGTTCAGCTATTCTATTGTGCTGAGGTGTGTAAGATGCAGTCTTACACACCTCAGCACGGCCCACTGCCCATTGCAAAGGGTGCGGGGGTTGCGGAGGGACGAGAAATCATGCCTCCCTTTCCCTTACACCTCTTTTTTTTTCTTAAGTTAATAAGGGGAGGGGGTGTGCATTTTATTTCTTAGAGAGGCCTTTGTACAATATAACTAGATACCTTGTTTGGTCTTTCTCCTCAGACTTCTAACATAAGAGACAGGAGATGAAATTCAGGCTTGCAACAATTCAACGATAGGGGCTTTATCATTCTTGTACATCAGCTGTTAAGCCACTTTTGGAATGCTTTTACAACTAACAAGTATGAAACAACCAAAGTTGCCCAAAATTCTAGAAATTTCAGCAACCTAGCAAGTATGTTGACAAGAGGTTGAACTAAACAATGATATGAATTCGTGAGGCCATTTGCAAGAGCCCAAGTGTTCAATTGACCTTTGTATGAGGTTGTGAATGTGATTAACAAAGTCCATGCTGAGCATTGAGTGCCATTACTACATGTTATCAATGTTTTAGTATGCCATTTTAGGAGCTATATGTTGCAACCTTTATGTGTGCTTTGTGGCTCTTATGAGCATGCACTTGCATCAATTGTATGCATGAATTCAATATTGTGATATAAAAACAAGGTGACTACCATCAAGAATGGTCCGTCAATGCATGCTAGCTTGCTAGCAAATGGAATGCAGTTCTCTCACAAAATGAGAGTAAAGTAAATCTAAAACAACCATGAAAGTGTTTTTTCTTCTACAATTTTTTTTTCCACATATATATATATATATATATATATATATATGCTTTGTGGCTCTTATGAGCATGCACTTGCATCAATTGTATGCATAAATTCAATATTGCGATATAAAAACAAGGTGACTACCATCAAGAATGGTCCGTCAATGCATGCTAGCTTGCTAGCAAATGGAATGCATTTCTCTCACAAAATGAGAGCAAAGTAAATCTAAAACAACCATGAAAGTGTTTTTTCTTCTACAAATTTTTTTTCCACACACACACACACACACACACACACACACACACACACACACACACACACACACACACACATATATATATATATATATACATATATACATATATACATATATTGGTTTTTAAAAGGCTCTTTTTATGTATAAATTAATAAATAATGTGTGTATGTGTGTGTCTGTGTGCATTTATATTTACACAAACACACACACACACACACACACACACACACACACACACACACACACACACACACACACACACACACACACACACACACACACACACACACACACACACACACACACACACAGAGACATACACATATTATTTATCTATTTATACATAAAAAGAGCCTTTTAACAACCAAAAATTTGATTTTTTTTAAATGACTCATTATGTGCCAAGCAACCAACCAAACCTTGTGTTGATCACTAAAACAATCAAAACGTCCTTACTACACCCTTAGTATGCCCACAAGTAATAGCTAAATGAGCATGTCCATCCTTTAAACTTTGAAACAACAAATTGTGATATGAAAGCAAAAATGGTGTGCACGAGCCATAGACCTTGATCCTTCCCTATGGCATGTAGGTCTTTTCTATCAACAACAAATTAATACCTCATCCTTAATGGAAGAAAAGTAAGGGCTACAACACCTCTTAGGATTCAAGTTTGAATTAATATTATTCATTTCTAGCACTTAGCACATTCATATATTAAAAGAACAACACAATTTTTATAGCACCTACTATCTATGACAAAACAAATCATACACGTCTCTCTCTCTCTCTCTCTCATGGACTCTTATTCATGTTTATTCAATTTTGTATGTTCTTCGAGCAATCATAGAAGGATTTCTCCGTTTGGTACTAAACCAAACTAATTGGCTTACTTTGGTACACTAAGTTAGAAGGCCCCCTTAATTTAAAAAAAAAGAAGAAGATAATTTGGTGGGAAACTTGGTTTCCTTGAACGGCTAAGATGAATGCACTTGAAAGGGTTTTAAACTAATGGTGAGCATTTTAAATGCTTGGTGCACCAAGGTGAACTTTGGTTTCTTTATTGTGATCCCAGGCAAGTAACTTTGTTTTTTCGAGTGTCAGATTACAGAATATTTTACATTCAACAAATCGGAAAATACTCGTAGTCGGATAAGCGGCCACTAGATGTCTCCGTGCCTTGGCTGAGTGGGATTCCATCAATAATCATAAAGCTCAGCTTTTTCCTCATTAAAAGCTTCCTTAGAAGGACACGAGTAAGGATCAACTAAAACAATGAAAGGCACAACAGTCGCATGTGGATTTAGCTTCATTTTCTTCATCAGATTAGTGACATGCACTTTGTGAGGAGCTCTCACTTCCATCATCCTCCTACTTGTATCGGGGTCAATAGGAGGTCTATGAACTTTTTCAATAGGCAAGGTGAAGATCTTGCGCGACGCAAGCTTTTCGTTCTGAATTGTCTCCCTGATTTTATTCTGATCAGTCTTTATAACACATATCCTTAGCAAACCACCAAGAAGTATGGCCTTGCTATCAGAGCCACCGTCACTATCAGAACTGCCAGATGATTCGTCATCATTTTTTATTTTTATTTTTGCCATGACTTTGACTCTCTTTGTCTTTTTAGGGGAGTGCGCTTGGACCACAGCTTTTGTAGCTTGAGATGGAGGGTGTTTCTTTTTTGGAGAAGGCCCTTTTGTTGAGATGACAAGTCCTCACTAATTGGTACATACTGTTGAATGAAAGGCAACAAATCTTTTATTAAATTCTTCAAGTTTTTTAATATTATCTTCAGCTTTTCAAGAAGGGCAGATGCTAAACACATGTTAGCTTCCATCAAAGAAAATAATCTAACATCATCATTTGTCCCCTGAGTTTCAATCGGGATTGACTCCCCAAAGTCACCCTCATAGTCTATTCTTTGAATACGACCATAGGACTTCGAATTACTCTCAATCAAAGCAGTTGCTTTTAGCTTACACACATAAGAAAATAGTCCTTCCTTTGGAGAGTATGATAATGGCATACACACATATTATTTATCTATTTATACATAAAAAGAGCCTTTTAACAACCAAAAATCCGATTTATTTATTTTTAAATGACTCATTATGTGCCAAGCAACCAACCAAATCTTGTGTTGATCACTAAAACAATCAAAGCATTCATAATACACCCTTAGTATGCCCACAAGTAATAGCTAAATGAGCATTTCCATCCTTTCAACTTTGAAACAACAAATTGTGAGATGGTAGCAAAAATGGTGTGCACGAGCCATAGATCTTGATCCTTCCCTATGGCATGTAGGTCTTTTTTGTCAACAACAAATTAATATCTCATCCTTAATGGAAGAAAAGTAAGGGCTACAACACATCTTAGGATTCAAGTTTAAATTAATATTATCCATTTTTAGCACTTAGCACATTTATATATTAAAATAACAACACGATTTTTATAGCACCTACTATCTACGACAAAACAGATCATACACGTCTCTCTCTCTCTCTCTCTCTCTCTCTCTCTCTCTCTCTCTCTCTCTCTCTCTCTCTCTCTCTCTCTCATGGACTCTTATTCATGTTTATTCAATTTTTGTATGTTCTTCGAGCAATCATAGAAGGATTTCTCCCTTTCGTACTAAACCAATCTAATTGGCTTACTTTGGTACACTAAGTTAGAAGAGCCCCTTAATTTTAAAAAAAAAATAGATAATTTGGTGGGAAACTTGGTTTCCTTGAACGGCTAAGATGAATGCACTTGAAAGGGTTTTAAACTAATGGTGTGCATTTTTAAATGCTCGGTGCTCCAAGGTGAACTTTGGTTTCTTTATTGTGATCCCAGGCAAGTAACTTTGCTTCTTCGAGTGTCAGATTACAGAATATTTTACATTCAACAAATCGGAAAATACTCGTATTCAGATAAGCGGCCACTAGATGTCTACGTGCCTTGGTTGAGTGGGATCCACCAATAACATAATAATCATAAAGCTCTGTCTTTTCCTCATTAAAAGCTTCCTTAGAAGGACACGGGTAAGGATCAACTAAAACAATGAAATGCACAACAGTCGCATGTGGACTTAGCTTCATTTTCTTCATTAGATTACTGACATGCACTTTGTGAGGAGCTCTCACTTCCATCGTCCTCTTACCTGTATCGAGGTCAATAGGAGGCCTATGAACTGCGCGACGCAAGCTTTTCGTTCTGAATTGTCTCCCTGATTTTATTCCGATCAGTCTTTATTACACCTGTCCTTAGCAAACCACCAAGAAGTATGGCCTCGCTATCAGAACCACCGTCACTATCAGAACTGCCAGATGATTCGTCATCGTTTTTTATTTTTTTTCTTGGCCATGACTTTGACTCTCTTCATCTTTTCAGGGGAGTGCGCATGGACCACAACTTTTGTAGCTTGAGATGGAGGGCATTTCTTTTTTGGAGAAGGCCCTTTCGGTGAGAGGACAAGTCCTCACTAATTGGTATAGATTGTGGAATGAAAGGCAACAAATCTTTTATTAAATTCTTTGAGTTTTTTATTATTATTTTCAGCTTTTCAAGAAGGGCAGATGTTAAACACATGTTAGCTTCCATCAAAGAAAATAATCTAATATCATCATTTGTCCCTCGAGTTTCAATCGAGATCGACTCCCCAAAGTCACCCTCATAGTCTATTCTTTGAATACGACCATAGGACTTCGAATTACTCTCAGTCAAAGCAGTTGCTTTCAGCTTGCACACATACAAAAATAGTCCTTCCTCTAGAGAATACGATAATGCCCAGGAATTATTTGGCAATTTCTTAATGGAAGATGAGGACGATTCTTTAACTGAATTTCCTTTTCGATCTTCCATATTCGCATCAGAATAATGTCTAGGCAATGGATTGGCTTGTCTGGCCATCAACATTGCTGGAATCTGTGTATCAGGCAATATTACTAAATTTTGAGTCTCATGTGATAACTTTAGTCATTTCTCAACATTTTCCATTTCTTTTTCAGGGGTTTGTTTCTTTTTGCTCCTGAAAATAAAAAAAAATACTTGTTATTCACGGTCATTCAGCAATAAATTTTCTTTTTTATTAAATAATATATCACATAAAAAAGCTTCATTTTGCATCTTATTTTAACATAAATTTGCTTAAATTTTGTCAAATGATAGCTGTGGATTCGATCTCAACAGAGTTTTTAGTCAGCGGATTTAATTTACAAAGATCATCGACATGTAATTCAAACTACTTCCCATAACCTAAAGATTATACGCACTGAAGAATGTTTCTATTTTGTATTTGATTGATGCAGATACACTCATGGCAAGTTTTATTCCAATTGTATTCACAGCGTCCAGTTTGTGCACAAACATGATGTAGTGCATCGTGAATTTTGGATAACGCACTTCATTGAATGAGATAAACACAACAACATGATGCACTGCATTGAAATGGATCACCATGTCAATGCACTACAACGAAATGGTGTGTCCAACTCGATACAGTGCATCGAACTGGTTAACCAACTCGATGCACTGTATCTATTTGGTGATACAAGTTGATGCACTACATCGAGTTGGACACAACAACTCGATGCACTGCATCGATGTGGGTGACCAACTCGATGTAGTGCATCAAGATGGACCACCAACTTGATGCGGTGCATCAAGTTGGTGTGTCCAAGTCGATGCACTGTACCACCAACTCGATGCACTGCATCGAGTTGGTGGTCCATCTCGATGTAGTGCATCGAAATTTGACTAACATATTACTCAACCCTAGGAAAACAGTGGCAAATTTTTTTAACCCTAGGAACGTGTGGCGAGAAATACTCATAAATAACACTACGAACATACTTGGTGGTCTTCATTTTGCGAAGGCAAGGGGGGGGGGATGCAGTGCAAGATATTGTGCCTTCAGTCGCTCCTTCGTAGCCGCTCAAGGAGGATCTTTGTGAGAACACTCTTCTCTCCAGGAAATGTCGTGCTCAAATGATATTGGGTGGGCCCTTTTATACTTTCTCTCTTTCCAAATATGAAAAGTAATTTTGTTAGGTTTAAAATTATTAAAATAATTTCTGTTTTTGTCGTGACATGCATAATATTGATTTTTAAATATTTTGTTCCATTGATTTACAAAGACCCTACCCACAATTCATCATGTGAGATGAGCCTCTTGTTTTCTTCATGTGAAGGAGCCCCAATGGTCGGTGTAAACAACATATCAGAAAACGTGTCAGGAGACGTGTCAAAAAATGTGTTAGAGAATTTGTTAAATCTTGTCTGTCGCGAGTGTTAAAATTGAAAAAACAATCCATATTGATTTCTTGGCTTGCTACAAATGTTGTACCATGCAAGTATGTAGTTCATAAATGCAAAATGCCAAGTTTGGCCTACATAGAACTCGAGCTACATGGTTATGTAATGTCTAGATTGAAGAATACAACTTGCATATAGTTTGTAGACATAGAATTAGCAAAGTCATGCTTGTAGAAACTCGTGCCAATTCACATGCATTAATTGCAAGTGATCCATAGTGACATGCAAGGCATGCACAAAGTTTAATGGACACATGCATGATGATTTGTACTTTGTTAGTTAGAACTAGCACACTTGTAAAAAGTTGGTAGAATTTCACGCATGGCAAGTGACAACTGTCACATAGACTCTAGATGTCACTTTAGATGTCATTTTGTAATGAAGGGATGTGGTTCTACCTCGAGCTACCTCAAACTCCATAAATATGTGTAGCTCTCCTCACAATCAATGATGAAGAACCAAAGTTTTGTAGCTATCTCATGTCATTTTGGATCTAAACTATTTTGCTTGTTATCTCTCTATCTTTCTCTCTCTAACTCGTGTTGAAGCTAATGCTTATACACTGATATCTTGTACTTTTGCTAATTATTGATTAATTGCTATCATATTCAGTTGCTTAGCATGCTAGATTGTGGTTAAGCCATTTCTTCAGAACTAGATCTTGCTAATCAATCTAGAATCAGGTTACTGTGCTAATCACAAAGCTTAATTAGATCCATCATACTTGTGGACATTCCCCACACGTGTGAAATCTGGAAATTTTGTGATGGTATCACAGCCAAATTAAGCTTTGCATGCTAACATCCCTGATTGTACAAGAAATTGAGAGCTAAATCAAGCAAAAAAGCAGTTTTGCACTTTTTCTCACTTTTCTCTGAATTGTATTTGGATCAAATTGGATTGGAACTGAATTTTCAGACCTGAAATGTGGTAGTACAGAATTCTGGAATTCCGCACATGTGAAAATCAGAGATTTTCAGTCCCGTTGTTCTCCTTGCTTATAGATCCAAAGATAGTAGTGTTATAGCTTGATGGAAAGCTTATGATTTGTACTTTCCATATAAATTGAAACCAAATCAATCTGATGTGTCTAGCAAGAGTTATAAGCTCTTAAAGAGGATAAGAATAGGTCCAAAATCTGAGTGACAACATTTTGATTTGATCCAATCTTGCTTTGTTCTAAATCCATTGTTTTGAGCATCCTAAACAAGAAACTGAAGATCAAGACTGAGTCTTTGAAGTAATGAACACCTTTTGAGCCTTCTGAGAGTCAATTGTGTTTTCTTTTGAAGCATTTCACACGTGCCAAAAGTAGGATTCAAACTAACCAAAGTGTCTCAATCCACTTTGTGTGTCTGATCTAGATAACTTGTCTTGTGGAATATTTGAGATTCATCTCAAATACAATTGCAAGTGTTTTACATAGTAAGGTAGTACATCCTTGAAAATACCTATAGTGAAAGAGATCAGCAACTTTAAGTTTGATTGGCACAAGCTCAAACATATCTTAGTCCAATAACTAAGAAGTCTTCATTAAAATGGCATCTCAGGGAGGATATCTTCTAGAAGCCAGTGAAAGACTAAACACTTCTAATTACTCAATTTGGAAGTTCAAAATGGAGTCTATTTTGACTCTCCAGGATGTTATGGATATTGTGCTTGGTATTGGGGAGGAGCCTCAAGCACAGGCTGAAATTCTTAAGTATAAGAAAAGAGCTAGAATGGATCTACATTTCATTAAGATGAATGTATCTAATGAAATTCTGAGAGAGATATGATCTTGCACTACAGCCAAAGAAGCTTGAGATGCACTAAAGTCCATCTATATGCATCATCATAGGTATCATTGTCGGTGGAGTCGTTGTCAATGTCGTTGATAACATGTTCGTCTTCTGCAGAGTCTTCTTTTGCAGGTTCTTTTCTTGGCCTATGAGTTCGACGAGAATTCGAACTATCTCTACCTAACATGTTTAACTGATGAGATGTAGAGGCACATATAGTAGGACTCTGAACAACATTAACAAGTAGAAGATTGAGAGAAGAGTCAGAATCAGAATTGTTGTTGTTAGACTCAGAATAATCAGAAAACCAATCAAAAGAAATAGCATCAGACGTAGAAGAAGAAGTGATTTCATATTCAAAATTTTCTTCAAGTTGAATGCTATTAAACTGTTTTTTCTTATGTTTGTCTGGACAATTCTTAGCCCAATGACGGGGTTTCTGGCAAAGAAAACAATTCTAAGAATTTCTGGCAGGACGTTTCTTTAAAAATCGACGACGAGGACGAATAGTCTTTTTCCAAGAAGTAGAGCAAAACTTTGCTTTAGAGGGGCATTTACAGGTGGGATGACGAGAACGAAAACAACCAAAATCACGAGTAGTAAAATTGGATTTACAGAATGAAACAGAAGGTTTAGAATGGGTAATAGATTTTCCGACAGATTTAAGCGTACAAAGATCTGTAATACATTGCATGATCACCTGAATAAGAATTCCTAGAGAAGCATCAACAAGATCAATTTTTTTGTCTTCTAATTTTTGTAAAACGAGAGAACATAAAGGAGGAGGTAATTTATGTATAAAAGCAAGTTTGGCTGCTTTATTATGAGATCCATGGAAGCGATAAATCAGATGGATACAATAATCAAGAAATTCTTGTATATGATTGAATCGCACAATTGAGTATGATTAAAGGCTTCTTGTGCTTTTACAACTTCATCTGTAAGGCTTCCTACGAATTCAGCATAGATGGCTTCAATCAATCGAGAAGCAAGATTAGCTACTTGATAGATTCGTGTCTGTTTGAGATCAGGATCGACATGTTCCCACCAGTATATTAAATTACCAATGAATCCATTGACAGCAATATTAACAACTTGAATTGACGTAAATTTTTTAAAGGAGATGGCGTGTTGAAGCCAAGCTGTCAAATATTGAAGTTTTTGGATTTTTCATCTATCGTTGTATTGTCAATATTATAGATGATCATTTCACCAAGTTTCTGAACCGAGGCATGGATGGATGTAGCAGCCGATTGAGAAGAAGATGCTTCAGGTCGTGCTCTTTTAGAGTGGGGTGGAGGAGGAAATGAAGTGAAAACAAAAATGGGATCTATATTCATGTAGTTGTAGAAATAGAAGGAGCAACTAGATCAGTTAATCTTTCAATTTTTTCAGACAAATCATAGAGGGCACGGGATTGGAAATTTAGGATACGTTGTTAGGAAGTAAACATATGAGATGCAGGAATAAGATATGGTTGGCATTCAAAGACAAGGTCAGGGTTGTCAGAAAGAGAGAAAACAGATGGCCACGAATGTGTCTCAGGGAGTTCAAGAACATTCAGAGGGTAGGTGGTATGGGATGAAGAAGCTTCATCAATATCTGAAACTACAAATAATTTGGAGCAATATCTGCACATATGAGGATTATTGAATGTGGGTTCATGCAGACAATCAGTTGCTCTAATACGTTGAGAGGCAACATTTTGTAAACGAGGGAGCTTTTGCTCTTTGGGATTTGGAGGCAAGATTCTACGCGGTTCAGTTGTGTTTGAAACAGGGGGTTGGATTTCATAAACTAGAGTGGGTCTGACATTTATTTGCCAATCTGCAGGAAGTTGTACTTCTGACCATGAGATCTGATTACAAGTCAAAACTTGATTTTGAGCATCGGTCTTAATTAGAATATCTTGGCCCTTTTCTTTAGTAGTTGAGCCTTCATAAACAGCAGGGAGACTGGTGTTGATTGCACGACCTAGTAGAGAACAGGCAATTTCTAAATTATCAGAAAGATGTTTCATCTGTAGATTAGAGATCTTAATAAATAAAAAGTAGAAATTGGTATTAGAGCATTGGGTATAATGTCCTTCTTGTTCTTCATCAATCTTTGAATCTTACATCTACATATGTTTATTGTGCGCTACTGATTTTGAATCATTGTGTGCCTTCAAACAATCTCTCGTACAACCACCAGCAAGTAGGTGTCATAGACGCAAGGCATACGCGCTCATGATTGTGTTCTGCTAAGCCGTGAAGCCGTAAGCCGTCACTTCGACCAAGTCTTGCTCCCACTTGTACCCGATCTTTGTATCATGGCAGTGTCTGCATTCAAAAATGCCTATCGCTCATTAGCAAATGTAGTGCATTCAAAAATGCCTATCGCTCATTAGCAAATGTAGTGCATTCAAAAATGCCTATCGCTCATTAGCAAATGTAGTACTGACTACAGATGAATCTGACGCTCAACATCAATGGACTCTTCCTCAGTTCTCTCCTTCACAGGTCTATCAACATCGTTCATTATTTTCTTTAAAAGCTTCTACTTTTTATTTAGAAAATCGTATGATAGCTAAACTCCCAGTAGACTCTACTGAAAATTTCATTCGTCTTACTGAAATCTGGGAAGATGCTAGAAAAGCCACTATTGCAAAATCTTACAACTTTGTTCATATTGGTTTGATCCAAATTGGTATTAATCCGTTGTTTCGAAAAGGCTTGCCTGTTCCATGCTTGATAGCTATACTTAACACAAGGCTTAAGACTTTCGAAGACCAATTCATTGGAGGTTGTGAAGGAAACCTTTCCAATGGCCCCATCTATCTAGAAGTAAAACCAAATTATTGTATTTCTTTGACTGATCCCTACTTCCCTGAGATTCTCACTGCCTATATTAAGATCTCTAATTTACAGATGAAACATCTTTCTGATAATTTAGAAATTGCTTATTCTATGCTAGGTCGTGCAATCAACACCGGTCTCCCTGCTATTTACGAAGGCTCAACTACTAAAGAAAAGGGCCAAGATATTCTAATTAAGACCGATGCTCCAAATCAAGTTTTGACTTGTAATTAAACCTCATGGTCAGAAGTACAACTTCTTGCAGATTGGCAAATAAATGTCAAACCCACTCTAGTTTCTGAAATCCAACCCCCTATTTCGATCCCAACTGAACTGCGTAGAATCTTGCCTCCAAAGTCCAAAGAGCAAAAGCTCTCTCGTTTACAAAAAGCTACCTCTCAACGTATTAGAACATCTGATTGTCTGCATGAACCCACATTCAATAATTCTCATATGTGCAGATATTGCTCCAAATTATTTGCAGTTTCAGATACTGATGAAGCTTCTTCATCCCATACCACCTACCCTCTGAATGTTCTTGAACTCCCTGAGACATATTTGTGGCCATATGTTTCCTCTCTTTCGGACAACCCTGACCTTGACTTTGAATGCCAACCATATCTTATTCCTGCATTTCATATGTTTACTTCCGAACAACGTATCCTAAATTTCCAATCCCGTGCCCAATATGATTTGTCTGAAAAAATTGAAAGATTAACTAAACTAGTTGCTCCTTCTATTTCTACAGACTACATGAATATAGATCCCATTTTTGTTTTCTCTTAATTTCCTCGTCCTCCTCCTCTTGAGTACTATCCTTTAAACATGATAGCATCTAAAATCGAATCAGCTGACACTCCTCCACCCCACTCTAAAAGAGCGCGTCCTGAAGCATCTTCTTCTCAATCGGCTGCTACATCCATCCCTGCCTCGGTTCAAAAACTTGGTGAAATGATCATCTATAATATTGACAATACAACGATAGATAAAAAAGTCAAAACACTTCAATATTTGACAGCTTGGCTTCAACACACCATCTCCTTTAAAAAATTTATGTCAATTCAAGCTGTTAATATTGTTGTCAATGGATTCACCGGTAATTTAAAATACTAGTGGGAACATGTCAATCCCGATCTCAAACAAACACGGATCTATCAAGCAGCTAATCCTACTTCTCGTTTGATTGAAGCCGTCTATGCTGAATTCATAGGAGGCCTTACAAGTGAAGCTGTAAAAGCACAACAAGCCTTTAATCGTACTCAATTGTGCGATATCAATCGTATACAGGAATTTCTTGATTATTGTATCTATCTGATTTATCGCTTCCATGGATCTCATAATAAAGTGGTCAAACTTGCTTTTATACATGAATTACCTCATTCTTTATGTTCTCTCGTTTTACAAAAATTAGAAGACAAAAAAAATCGATCTTGTTGATGCTTCTCTGGGAATTATTATTCAGATGATCATGCAATGTATTACAGATCTCTGTACGCTTAAATCTGTCGAAAAAGCTATTACCCATTCTAAACCTTCTATTTCATGCTGTAAATCCAATTTTACTACTCGTGATTTTGGTTGCTTTTGTTCTCGTCATCCCACCTGTAAATGCCCCTCTAAAGCAAAGTTTCGCTCTACTTCTTGGAAAAATTCTATTCGTCTGCATCGTCGATTTTTAAAGAAACGTCCTGCCAGAAATCCTAAGAATTATTTTCTCTGCCAAAACCCGGTCATTGGGCTAAGAATTGTCCTGACAAACACAAGAAAAAGCAGTTTAATAGCATTCAACTTGAAGAAAATTTTGAATATGAAATCACTTCTTCTTCTACGTCTGATGGTATTTCTTTTGATTGGTTTTATGATTATTTTGAGTCTAACAACAACAATTCTGATTCTGACTCTTCTTTTAATCTTCTACCTGTTAATGCTGTTTTGAATCATGTTGTATGTGCCTCTACATCTTATCAGTTAAACATATTAGGTAGAGGTATTTTGAATTCTCGTCGAACTCATAGGCCAGGAAAAGAACCTGCAAAAGAAGACTCTGCAGAAGACGAACCTGTTATCAACGACATCGACAATGACTCCACCGACAATGATATCTATGATGATGCATTTACAGAGAACAACAGTTTTTCTTTTCGTCATTTTCAAAGCCAGTTTATTCCCCATACTCCTAAACCTTATTTTTCTATGATGAACCAGATCAAACAGAAGGAATCAACTATACAATCGCCTCCCGATCCTCATATTTCCGATATCTAGCTGGTCGTACTCCTACAAAAACAATTGATCAAATGAGTCCTCCAAGGAAATTTCCCTCTGGTCATCATCTCCAAGCTCAAAGTCCCTTTTGTACGCCTAGAACTCCTCGTCGTTCTCCAGCTCCTTCTCCAATTCATCCCTCTCTTCATCGTTCATCTTGGCAGCAAGGCCCAAATACTAAACCACGTCACTCACCTTCACCTCAAATCCCTGTACGTAATACTTTTGCAATTGATCCCTCTGAAAATCCTTATCAATTGACCATTAAACATATCCCTCCAATTCAAAGTTTATTTTCTCCTGCACAAAGACCATCTGTACCCTCTTTCTCTTCCCCTACTCCATCTGAAGAAGCCATGTTGCAAGAAGCAGCCAGTGCCACCATCAACATTGCATTATTTTCAGCTCATAATCCTCTATGGAAGCTCAAGGTACAACAACAATGTTATTTGATCTTAGCAAGAGCAAATATTCCTATCTCTTCTAGAGAAATTTTCATTGTAAATATAGGTATTACTATCCAGCCACCGTCTGGATATCTCTTTCACGTACAGACAATTCATCAGCTCAAACTCTCTCATACTCTTCGTCCTTTACTTCAAGCATATACTATGCCTCAATAGATTTGCATTCATTTATTTAATAAATCTCAAGCATTATATATGATCCAGAAAAAAGAGATTGTTGCTGAGATTATGTTTGTTCCCATTTCAAAAATACAGTTACATAGAGTAACAAAAGTTCCTGTCGATTCAATCGCTCACGATATTTCATCTACAAAGAGTGACTCTTCTTCTTCTGATCAAGCTGAGATGCCTCCTCTCGAACAAATTAATGTTATTCAGACTAGGCAGTCATCTCAGTCATCTCCCTCGACGTTCTTGGTAATCATTTTCCTCATTAGTTAAGCCGACAGTCTCACTATTTGATTGATTGCTGCTTGACTTAGTGAGCATGTCAACTTCCATGCTCTCAAATGGAGTGTCAACATTGGCACAATGATTGTCAGAACCCAATGACCCAAATGATAATATATCGTTAGAGAATATTGGTTTATCACCAAAACATGGTCATAAATGAAACGAGACATCAACAGATGAGAACGATAAAATTCCATTGTCCTCGCTATGGACAGAATTTAACAAATTCTCTGACACATTTTTTTGACACGTCTCCTGACACATTTTCTGATATATTGTTTACACCGACCACTGGGGCTTCTTCATATGAAGAAAACGAGAGGCTCATCTCACATGATGAATAGTGGGTAGGGTCTCTGTAAATCGATGGAACAAAATGTCTGAAAATCAATATTATGCATTTCACAACAAAAATAGAAATTATTTTAATAATTTTAAGCCTAACAAATCCACTTTTCATATTTGGAAAGAGAGAAAGTATAAAAGGGCCCACCCAATATCATTTGAGCACGACATTTCCTGGAGAGAAGAGCGTTCTCGCAAAGATCCTCCTTGAGCGACTGCGAAGGAGCGACTGAAGGCACAAGATCCTACACTGCATTCCCTCCCCCTTGCCTTCACAAAATGAAGACCACCAAGTATGTCCGTAGTGTTATTTATGAGTATTTCTCACCGCAGATTCCTAGGGTTAAAATTTTTTGCCATTGTTTTCCTAGGGTTGAGTAATATGTTAGTCAAATTTCAATGCACTGCATCGAGATGGACCACCAACTCGATGCAGTGCATTGACTTGGACACACCAACTCGATGCATCACATCGAGTTGGTGGTCCATCTCGATGCACTACATCGAGTTGGTCACCCACATCGATGCAGTGCATCGAGTTGTTGTTGTCCAAATCGATGCAATGCATCGAGTTGTATCACCAAATAGATGCAGTGCATCAAGTTGGTTAACCAGTTCGATGCACTGTATCGAGTTGGACACGCCATTTCGTTGTAGTGCATTGAAATGTGATCCATTTCGATGCAGTGCATCATGTTGTTGTGTTTATCTCATTCAATGAAGTGCGTTATTCAACATTCACGATGCACTACATCATGTTTGTGCACAAACTGGACGCTGTGAATACAATTGGAATAAAATTTGCCATGAGTGTATCTGCATCAATCAAATACAAAATAGAAACATTCTTCAGTGTGTATAATCTTTAGGTTATGGGAAGTAGTTTGAATTACATGTTGATGATCTTTGTAAATTAGATCCACTGACTAAAAACTCTATTGAGATCGAATCCACAGCTATCATTTGACAAAATTTAAGCAAATTTATGTTAAAATAACATGCAAAATGAAGCTTTTTTATGTGATATATTATTTAATAAAAAAGAAAATTTATTGCTGAATGACCGTGAATAACAAGTATTTTTTTTTTATTTTCAGGAGCAAAAAGAAACAAACCCCTGAAAAAGAAATGGAAAATGCTGAGAAATGACTAAAGTTATCACATGAGACTCAAAATTTAGTAATATTGCCTGATACACAGATTCCAGCAATGTTGATGGCCAGACAAGCGATCCATTGCCTAGACATTATTCTGATGCGAATATGGAAGATCCAAAAGTAAAGTCAGTTAAAGAATCTTCCTCATCTTCCATTAAGAAATTGCCAAATAATTCTTGGGCATTATCATATTCTCCATAGGAAGGACTATTTTTGTATGTGTGCAAGCTGAAGGCAACTGCTTTGACTGAGAGTAATTCGAAGTCCTATAAGAATAGGCTATGAGGGTGACTTTGGGGAGTCAATCTCGATTGAAACTCGGGGGACAAATGATGATGTTAGATTATTTTCTTTGATGGAAGCTAACATGTGTTTAACATTTGCCCTTCTTGAAAAGCTGAAGATAATATTAAAAAACTCGAGAATTTAATAAAAGATTTGCTGTCTTTCATTCAGCAATCTATACCAATTAGTGAGGACTTGTCCTCTCACCGAAAGGGCCTTCTCCAAAAAAGAAACGCCCTTCATCTCAAGCTACAAAAGCTGTGGTCCAAGCGCACTCCCTTGAAAAGACGAAGAGAGTCAAAGTCATGGCCAAGAAAAAATTAAAAAACGATGACGAATCATCTGGCAGTTCTGATAGTGACAGTGGTTCTGATAGCAAGGCCATACTTCTTGGTGGTTTGCTAAGGACAGGTGTAATAAAGATTGATCAGAAGACAATTTAGAATGAAAAGCTTGCGTCGCGCAAGATCTTCACCTTGCCTATTGAAAAAGTTCATAGGCCTCCTATTGACCCCGATACAGGTAGGAGGACGATGGAAGTGAGAGCTCCTCACAAAGTGCATATCACTAATCTGATGAAGAAAATGAAGCTAAATCCACATTAGAGGAGTTCTCAATATCAAATAGACCCTTTGTAAAGATACTTTTATTTTTTTTCTTTAGTTTCGACCGTCACCAGGCCCAATCAAAATGCACAGATTTGAAATCTACGTAACATAGTTCAAATTAACTAAAAAATAAAAATGCAATATAGAAAACTTTGAAATTTGTGTCCGGGCAGCATGGACGTATCCCATTGGTTTCTTCTTCCTGCCCGACACGTGCTAATCTGCCCGACATCAATACCTCAAGTTACATTTACTTGACTATGCTGGTTAGTATAATGAAATTTTCTAACTATACTAGTTACAGTTATAGAAATATAGTATGTATAGTTACATAAAATATCAGTAACTGTGACTATGTTGGCATTCACATTAGATTAAATGTAATACGAAAAATTGAAATTAAGTATCATATCAGAGAGATTTTTGGCGCCCAAGCTTTGAAAATAGCAATGGCAAGGAGACCCAGATCTACAATCGATTCTGTGATTCTTTACAATGAGAAAGATGAAGCTGATAACTGGAAGCCAACAAAATATACGAAGAGCTTATGGGTATTGCTGCATCCATCATCAAAGGGCAATTTTCGACAAAAGAAAAGAGCGAAAATGACTTACAAATCTTCGTGAGGTCAATCGATATCAGAAGTCTTAGTGCAACATGTATATATGCATTCAAAAATCAAAGTACATGATATCAATCCTCATGATCATCAAAAATGTAATGTAAGTATATCAAAACATATGCACTCTACAACAAGTATAAGTGATTTCCTTTATTGATGCTCTTCAGATTATGATGTAAATGCTTCAACATTGTTTTTTTCTTTCAGATTTATATCCATCATGCATAAGTGAATGGGAGCCCGCACAATTACTTGCAGGAATATTAGACGTGATTCACTCTGATGTTGGAAAGCTGCAATACAGAGGCAGAAGTCCAAAGGAACTTGGAGATTGTGGTATCTATTTTTACGAATATTTATATACGCCACAAACAGATGGAGGTTTTGGCAAGCTCGAAGCAATTCCATTGCCTAGTTTTCAAAGTGATGAGTGGCCTACTCCTGACAACATTGTTTCTAAATCCTTGAGATGCAAGCTACTCATTGATATTAGAAATGCTATGAAGATAAGCACAGGCTCAAAAATTGTTCACCTAAGTTGGTTTATCTCATTGCATATATTTGTTGATTTTTTCTCGAGTGCTAGTGTTCGTAGGACACCAGCTTTATTTGTTTGCAAGGATTTATCAGATGAGACTTTGTCAGATCTCATGGATCAAGGCTGGGATAGTAAAACAAATAATGCAGGATTAAAAAGTCCTCAATGATCTTTCGTTATCATATCGAAAAGCAAATGCTCATTCTCACATTTAGCTATCAGATATACAAGAAAATCGAAGGTACATGGCTACCACTGGATCAAGACTTTGAACTAAATGGTCACACAAACCGAATGGAGATAAGCATTATCTACAATGACAAATATCTGACTATGGTTGAGGTGGAAGAGGATTGGAAGCTTGAATTTATCAGAACAGAGCTCATGCTATTACAAACCAATCTACCAACATATTTCAGATTTATCATCAACGAAAGACTCGTAAGTACTTTATGTTTATTGCCATTTCAAAATAGAACAAAATAATAGAAAATGTCATCACTTACAATTGTGATATATATCAAGATGTCAAGATTAATGTATATATATATATATATGTATATGTGGAAAAGAAAATTGTAGAAGAAAAAACACTTTCATGGTTGTTTCAGATTTACTTTGCTCTCATTTTGTGAGAGAACTGCATTCCATTTGCTAGCAAGCTAGCATGCCTTGACGGACCATTCTTGATGGTAGTCACCTTGTTTTTATATTGCAATATTGAATTCATGCATACAATTGATGCAAATGCATGCTCATAAGAGCCACAAAGCACACATAAAGGTTGCAACACATAGCTCCTAAAATGGCATACTAAAACATTGATAACATGTAGTAATAGCACTCAATGCTCAGCATGGACATTCACAACCTCATACAAAGGTCAATTGAACACTTGGGCTCTTGCAAATGGCCTCACGAATTCATATCATTGTTTAGTTCAACCTCTTGTCAACATACTTGCTAGGTTGCTGAAATTTCTAGAATTTTGGGCAACTTTGGGTGTTTCATACTTGTTGGCTATAAAAGCATTCCAAAAGTGGCTTAACAGCTGATGTACAAGAATGATTAAGCCCCTGTCGTTGAATGGTTGCAAGCCTGAATTTCATCTCCTGTCTCTTATGTTAGAAGTCTGAGTAGAAAGACTAGACAAGCTATCCAGACAAGCACGAGAGAGAGAGAGAGAGAGAGAGAGAGAGAGAGAGAGAGAAAGAGAGCGATTGTAGAGATCACGCAGCAGCACGAGATATGTAACTAACTAATCTTTATTAATTAATTAGAAATAGGGCGACAGCCCATTACATAGGTGAGAGAGACTTGGTTTTGAATGGATGCGTACTTTCGGACCCTCTCACTTTTAACTAGTTATTTAGTCATGTGTGGAAGGCGCACATTATTGTTATTAACACTCCCACTTAATGGAGCATTCACAGATTTATTCATGCTACTTATATCATATGAAATGATAGTATTCATCTTATTTAGTTCAGAACTATTATATTTATTTTGACATTTCTGAAACTGCTCCCACTTCATGTGAAAGCTTCAGCCTGTGTCCTCCGAGGTCTAAGCTTCTGAATCTCAGACACCTTCATGTGGACTATGTCAAGAGACATCTCTCTAAACACCTACACAGGGACTATGTTTTAATTCAGCTCTGCAGTCCAACTTTCCCACAAAAATTGCACTTACCTTTCTTCTCAGAATCTTTCTGCATTTTGCCTTGTCTGTTCTTCACAAATAGTGCTACTTCTAGACTTGGGAGTGAATTTTCTTTTCTTCTAGACTTGGGACTGCATTTTCTTTTCTTCTAGACTCTTCACTAAGTAATCTAGCAGTGACATATTCCAAGTGTAGATCACCTTGGCGGCTTTGTAAGGAGATGATGAGGTTGTCATATGATTCAGGAATACTTCTAAGAAGAGTCATGACAACATCTCCTTCTGTGAAAACCGGCACCAATGGCTTTTAATTGCTGTGACATAGAAAGCACTTGGTTTATGTGTGCTATGACGCTTTCTTCCTGACTCATTTGGATGGTGAAAAATTTTCTACGTAAGTATAAACTATTTGCAAGGCTTTTTGTTTCAAACAGATTCTGCAATATGGACCATGCAGCTTTAGCACTCAAGGCTGACTTCACATGCATTAACTGCTCATCATTAACAAACTAGTGAGAAAGATATACGACTTTAAGCACGTTCTCGTCGAATGCGTCTAGCCAATTGCATATCCTTGGGCATTATGGTTACTCGCTTGGCATGAATGGCACACAGGTTTGTATCTTCAAAGAAACCAACAAGATAAGACTCAGCAGCCTCCTGAAGAGCTAACACAGCATGGCTCTGGAAACGTAAATCACACTGCAAAAATAGTGCACAATTAGATAAACACATGCAAATAGAAGAGTTTTACAGATTAAATATAAACGGTGGTAATTCAAGACATAAGTTAACTGATCCAAAGATATTACCTTATATATCTGAGCAATTTCACGAACAAGACGCTGAAACGGCAGCTTTCTGATTAGGAGCTCAGTGGATTTCTGATATTTACGAATTTCCCTGGTTTAAGAGAAGGCATTCAGACATTACGCTCCGGCTTAACAAAGACGCTCGCAGTTCAATGCAAAAAGAGTAGCAAGAAATTTGAAAACCCACTCTATGATTCACAGATGAGGTCCACTTATGGAACAGTCAAACTCCAGATTAAACTTACCGAAGAGCGACAGTTCCAGGACGATATCTACGGGGCTTCTTCACACGTCCTCTATTGGCAATCTACATTATGACAAACGATGCATCGCTCACGTCGAGAAAAAATGAAGATATCGCAATCGAAGCAAAAAATCAAACAGTTATTAAAATGGCTAACCAGATTGGCGAGATCCTTGCCGCGCCCTACACCCGTAGCGGCGAGAGTGGCGAGTTCCTTGCGTGGAGCCTCGCCGCCAGTAGACTTGCGGGCAGTTTGCTTCGTACGAGCCATCTTCAACTACAAATTCTAACCAACAAGTTCTAACTCCAACTTTATGAAAAAGCGTCCAAAAACACGTTGGTGGTTAAGAAACTACAGCAACCTGATCCTCTTCTTAATCCCTAGCCTTTGACAACGATCATGAACTGCAGATACAACTGCTCTGATGGCACAATCACACAACAATTCCTTAACGAGAGTCAATAATCCTGAAAAACAAAGAGATCGATGATCGCCTGGACAGATGAGAGCTTGCTCCTTATTATATATTACTCTAGGCTGCTTCTGCCACCCACGTAATTCTAAAGGAAACGGCGCGTCGTTTGGGTCCGTTGGATGAGCATGGCCACGTTACGAATTCACGTCGTACAGAACCATCCGACGGCTGCCAGGGCCCTGCTCATCTTACGTGATCACTCGAAGGACATCTCAAGAGTCGCATTAGAAGGGATCTCAAGGCATATCACTCTATGCCTTGCCATGTGAATTGTGGCATTTTGCCTAGAAAGAGCACCATGTCCACTAGGTTGACCACATAGAGAGAGAGAGAGAGAGAGAGAGAGAGAGAGAGAGAGAGAGAGAGGTAATTTGTAATACCTCGGTCATGATTTGTAATGATGTCAAGGTGGGACGCCATAGGATGGGAAAGATAGGGTAGGCTGATCCAAGGAATGGACGACCTTTGTCGACTAGATTTTAGGCATTATTGTTATTCCATGTCAATGTGTGGCGTCTTTGAGCTTCTCAATTTTTTTTTGGAGATGAGCAAAAAGTGCCATAACTTTAGGTGGCACCAAATTTGAGTACACTGGCTTCGTCCTACAATCATGTGGTACATTGCAAAGAATGGTGGAACTACAATCATGCGCGACATTACAAAGAATGGTGGAAGCAATGTATAGGCCACGCTCCGTGTTAAGGCTAAGCTAGATAGGACTCTAGAGCAAACCAGGGGGGCGTTATGGTGTTGGCGAAACAAGGAGACATCAACTTGGCTACAATGACATTTTCTTTTTCAAGGAAACAAATTTGCTTCACTACAATGACATCAACTTGGCTACAATGACATTTGTTTTTCAAGGAAACAAATTTGCTTCACTATGTTTTTGTATGTTGTTGTGATGACGTGATACATATTACACACACCCTACAATTTGTCCACAATATAATCATCAATATGTTTTACTGCTTAATGCATGTAGTCACGCTCACAAAAATTTTATACCCAAAAGCTATTGCAATAAGAAATTATTTATGCCAGCGAAGTGATTGACTGATTTGCAATGATATATCCTTGTGAAGAAAATCATGTGGTCGTTCATATCTTATACTTTAAATTTAGACTACATAGTTGATATCCACTTGTCTCAAGGTCAATATGTGTCGAATTAGAACAAAATGCAATATGTCTTTTGATTATTGGTAAAATTCAAAATGATCACCAACCTCCACAAATCTTTCGCGAGTAGTTGATACAATGGATTTGTAATAGTTGTTCATGGTTTACCATATGATGTTTTAAAAATGAAGATACCAACTGGGTTGGGAGTGCTTTTTCAACACAAATAACCTTTTGGCTTGTTTGCCTCTTGCAAAGGTAACAATCTATGCCTAGCCACATGATAACTTTTGCAACATTGGGCCTTAAATATTGTCTCATCGAAATTCGATTTGTTGGTTGTTTCTAGCCACGTGGAAAACAAGCAAATAATTGAATGCTACTTATGGTCTCTTTTAGCTCCACACATAAGGTGGAATAGGGTAGGCTGAAATTTTGTTGGGTGATTGAGGAGCTATTGCTTTTCCATGTCATTGAGATTGATGTGATATTGTCAAAAATGAACCTGGTGAAAATTTCTTGATCAATCTTATAGCCAAGGCCTAAAATTTTGGAGACTTACTTCAATCAATGACATAAAACCTATAAGTATTTTGGTTTCTAAGTTGTAAAAGCATGCGATGATTGTACTTTATGAAAGAGTCCTCAAATTTTTGTAGTTGAGACTAAGGGCATTGTTATGAATCTTGACACATGCATGGAAAAAAAATTCATACAATCATATATTTTATCCCATTCAAGTAGTACATCAATGATAGAATGAATTATGATTCATTGATGATGCCCAAAGTGCCTTGCACCCCGGGTTTATAGCCTCATCCCATGAGCTGCCACTACTACAATTCGAGCAATTTTCATCTTTAATACTTGGCTATTTATAATCGTAAGTTTATAATGTTTGTAAAGGTCTAAATGTCAGTACTACCATTTTTTAAACCTTGGAATTGAACCACTTCTATAATTATGTAGATTAGTCTCACTATAATGTAACCATGTTGTTTTTGGGTATAAGCATTGTTGATAATAATCATTGCTATAAGCGACAATCACCGATGCTAATTAGCAAAAATCAATACAACACCCGCCGCGATTTTTGACGTGATTTGAGATGGATAATCATAGCCTTAATTTTTTTTTTTGCACACGTGTTGCAAAACTCGTCACAATGAGGTCATCGGATTTTGACGACCGTAAAATCTGTCGCATTCCGACATCCACACAAAATCGATGTGCCTGACGAACTTGTCGGGGGCCAGATAGTCGTATCCACATGGACGTCAACATGTAACACCCATGCTGTGGACGTTAGAATGCGAATTTTGACATCCAACATGGACTCCACATTCCAACATCCAATTCAATGTGGCAGCTAACACATTGCAATGTGATTTGGATGGGGTGTCCAGTGAATTGTGCCATACCTAAAAGACGTCGGATTTCGACGACTGTTAAGGTTTTTGACAGACAAAGAACCCTCCAAAATCCTCCGACATGTGACCGCCGCCGATGTAACTTCACGAGATATGGTGGAAGTCGAAGCCAAATCTAGCACATGTTCGGACATTAGGATGCGCAATGTATATGCACATACCAGATAAACTGAGAAAGAAACTCGATGAAAAGACAGAACAAGATTTTCTGGTAGGATTCGAGTTACATTCGTCATATTGTCGTCTATGTGCCCAAAACTGGCAAGATAAAAGTTGTTCAAGATGTTAAATTTGATGAGTCAAAATACTTAGCAAATAATGATTTAGTCGGCTATGAAGTCTTTTGTGAGTGGATCTGACAGACAACAAAAGCCACCAGAAAGATACGGTCAGGATGTTTTTAACACAACCATCAAATTTTGTGGATTCTCTGACGAACCTCAAACATTCGAGGAAGTTGTTGATGGACCAAATAAAGATCACTGGATTCAGGCAATGGAGGACAAAATGTCATCCATGTATAAGAACAATGTATGGACACTTGCACCTATACCTGATGGCAGAAAAATAGTCAAGTGCAAGTGGATCTACGAGATCAAAATAGGTCTCGATGGAGAAAACATTATATACAAAGCAATGTTAGTTGCTAAATGATTTTCGCAGAAGTATGGGATAGACTACACTAATACTTTCTCACCGGTAGTCAAACATACATCAATTCATTTGTTATTCGTGTATGCAGTGGCTCATGATCTAAAAATCCATATTGTGGATGAGAAGACTGCTTTCTTGCATGTAGAATTGGAAGAAGACTTATTCATGGACCAAACACTTGGTTTTATAAGCCAAAAATATCCAGACTACGGATGTCACATGAATAAAAGCACTTATAGTCTAAATTAAGCAGCCAAACAATGACATAGAAAGAAGGACAAAGCACTACATCCCTTAGACTTCAAACCTCTATTTGTTGAGTCAAATGTCTATATCAAGCATGTCCAAAATGAAATAATCATTCTAGATGTGTATGTTGATGACACACTTATCTTCTCAAGAAGAGATAAGTTAACTTCAGATGTCCAAAGAGACATTTCTGACATATTTGAGATTGCTGACCTAGGAGAAGCTAAAATTTATCTAGGCTTGCAGATCGTGAGAGACTTTGAAGGTGGTTAGTTATCAACAAAAGTACACTCAAAAGATCATTGAAGACTTCAACATGCTCAAATGCAAAGGTGTACATACTCCCATGATACCTGGAACAATACTGAGCAAGGCATATTGTTCGCAGACTCTCGAAGAAGAGGAATGAATGGCCAAAACACCCTATCGTAGGCTGATTGGATCATTGTTATATCTAGCAGACAACACCATACCTGATATAGCGTTTGCAGTATACATGCTATATAATCAGAGCCCAGGATCGTTGCATTGGAAGTTGGAAAAGAGAGTACTACAATATCTCCAGGAAACGAAAGACTATGGACTGTGTTATTCGAAGGAAGCTGGATTTCACATCGAATCTTACAGTGACGCAAGCTGGGCATCCATGAAGGATGATAGAAAAAGTATTTCAGGAGTTGTACTCTAGCATCTGGCACAACCATACTCTTCTGGATAAGCAAAAAGCAAACAACAGGAGCTCAATCTTCTTGTGAAGCGGAATATGTAGCAGCAGTCAAGATGGCAAACAAACTGATTTGGATCAAATAGATGTTGGAAGGATTTGATGAATCTAGTTCTGAACCTTATGTCTTGTTAATGGATAACACTTCAGCAACCTTTCTTATGAAAGATCCTGTATTTCACTCGAAACAAAGCACATAACTATCAAGTATTATGTGATTCAGGACTTAGTCAAGAAAAAGATATTGAAGAAAGTCTTCATACTTACAGAGGAAATGACAACTGATATCTTTATGAAGCCACTCAGTAAAGCTTTGTACGAGAAACTGTGAAGAAGATTGGGGTTAATCCAACTGTCAACTTTGAGAGGGAGCTGTAGAACAACTGATCAGACAGATCTTGATTCTACTAACAAAGCACGCAGTTTACTTGACAAAGGATAAGAAACGAACGCAAACTCGAAATGTTTTTATTCGTGATCAACCTCGAAGGATTCGCGAACTTTGTCTTGGAGTCAACTCGAAAGATTTGCAAAACAGTTACTTATAGAAGCTCATGGGTTTCTTGTTGAAGCTCGAAAGATTTGTGAACAAAATCTTGTCGTGAAATTCTCTAGTTCTTGTTCAGACCTCAGATGTCACGAAATTGTTGTGAATAATTCACGAAATCTTCTGAACTATGTTTCAAGCTCACCTGTTGCAAATAGTTCACGAACTATTCTAGATTTCTTCTTCAAAACTCAAGAATTGTCATCTGTCACGAACAATTTGTGAAAGACGAAAATGTCGCGAAGACACAAGTGTCACAAATAATTCGCAAAACACAAATCTAAGATGAAGAGATAAACTGTCGCGAATAATTTGTGAATGAAATTTATTCGACTCTGATAACAAAGCGTCTATTTGAATATCACCCGTCGTAAATGGTTAGATATCTATTGTTACAACATTAAAAGGCCAAAAGATTTGTAAATAAAAGGCCAAAAGACCTGTCCTGTAGCAATATAAATACATGTGCACTACTCGTTGTAACACACTCACTCAATCAGAGACACAATAATGAGATAAAATAACAAGAGATGTATATTGATGAATCAGATTCAGTGTTATAAAATTCATTTTTTGATCAATAGTTTCTTATTGTCTAAATTGTCTAAAGTTGTCTCTTACTTCAGCACTAAATTTTCACACGCATATTCAATCAGAGCTAATACTGATCTATTAGTACATAGATAAGATACAGACCCGATTAAAGACATTGATATTAGTTTGATTTATTCAAACTTTCATCGTGTTCTCTGTGGAAGAATTATTCCTATTTTTCCTACAGTTCACAAACTCCTTGAAGTCAATGGTCTCCTTGAGATGAAATATTCTTGGCTTCAGAGTGTAGGCTTCCTCTATGATGGACATCATTATAGGAAGTGTAAATGCATCTCGCCACGATAACTTTTTAGAGAAAGTGCTGAACATTTGATGTATATGATCGTGTGTGTTTCCAACCAATAGAAAATTAACCTTTACTTTTTTGAAAGTGCCCTTCTCCACAAGCATATTCCAAATTGTCAAGATATGGTAAAACTAGCTACATTGGTGAGCATTGTTTTGATTTTGGATTGTACTAGCATTCTTGGCTGGTTTTGCTGATGGAAATGAAGATATTGGAGTCTCATTATGTCACTCATTCATGGACAAGTCATCAAGTGATGATGACATCTTATGGCAAGATGGATATGGAAGCTCATTCATGGAGTATCATGGTGGATACAAGGCAACAAAGGACAAAGAAGGAGGAGACATGCAAGCAAAAGTTGATCACTCACATTTATTGTTTGTTTGCTGTATTTTTCTAGAGAGTTCAGAGTTGGAAGCATGGTGGAATCATTTCATTTACATTCTATTTGATTCTTCATATTCTAGTTACATCTTGATATGTAAAATTGATGTAAGAAATTACACCATGGACACACCAATTACATTTGGAGTGAATATGATAATCGTAGTATGGCTGTTAGCGGAATATATTGAGAACCCAGTGGATGATGATTTAGTCCCTTGGCAACATGCTTTGACTTACAATAAGGAGACTGAGCTGACTGATGAGCATGTCCTACAACACATGGACCCAGATCGTTATGGAATTAAGAGAGTGCCAGCTCAACCGCCACAAAAATCTGCTATGACAAAAGTATCTATTTTTTTTAATATCAATGTGCGAAGTGCATTTATTTTCATGATATAATATCTTGCACACGTTGTTGGATCATGTCCACCAAAGGCACCTGCGAACAAGAAGAACCAGTTAAAACAATGCTTCAACCAGGTGATCCGATGGAGTGATCTATCCAAAAAGCGATAGCTATAGTGGATGTTGATATTTGTAACCATGAGGCGAAGGTCACACCAGTTCCGAAGAAAGACAACAAGGACGAATCCATCGATATAACAAAAAGAGGCAAGAAGAAGGTGTTGGATTCCTTGAAGTCAATCAAGATGAACTCTGATACAACGTCATCCTCTACTCAGATGACAGAGAATCAAAAGATGACCAGTCGGGCTAAGATCAATATGCTGAAGGAGAAATCTTGACGAGCACCAGTTCATGAGATGCCTGAGAATTTCAAGAATTATACCTTGGACGACATGGTAATTATGTTGTCGCAAGCCCAACGAGAATCCGATCACCAGTGGAACAAGTCTTTGAGGGACCTGCGTGAATGCAACCAATGAACCTTGCAGAGCCAGGTGAAGAAGAAAAGATAGTGCATGTGGGGGAGCAGTTAACACCCACATAATTCAAGCGGCTACGATCATTGTTGGTAGAGTACAAGGATTGTTTTGCCTGGAATATAGTGATCTAAAGGGCATCCTACCAACAGTAGTCCAACACACCATACCCTTGGTGGATGGAGCAATCCCCAAGGTGAGTCATTATTACCGTTGCAACCCGAACTACACGGAGCTGATCAAGCAAGAATTGCAGAAGCTGTTGGACATAGATTTCATTTACAAAATCGAACACACTGAATGGGTATCGTCGATAGCTATAGTACCCAAGAAGAATGGCAAAATGCAAATCTGTGTGAATTTGAAGGCGCTAAACGCAGTCACCAAAAAAGATCATTTCTCTTGGCCCTTTATAGAAAGTGTCCTTGACAGGGTAGCTGGAGCCGAAGCCTACAGTTTCTTAGACGGCTTCAACGGTTACAATCAAGTGAAGATAGCACCTCAAGACCAGCATAAGACAACATTTTCCACAGAATGCGGAACCTATGCCTATAAGGTGATGACATTCGGACTTTGTAATGCCCCAAGCACCTTCTAGCGAGTCATGCAAGTGACATTCAAAGAGTATTTGCAGAAATTTCTAGAAATTTTCTTAGACGATATTGCGTGTATGGACCAAACTATGAACACTTATCCAATCTAGAGAAGGTGTTACAAAAATGCAGTGAATTCTAGATCTCCTTGAATCTAGAAGAATGTCGATTTTGGGTTACACATGGCTTTATTCTAGGCCATATAGTGTCTAGACATGGGATCGCCACAGACCTATCATAAATCAGGACCATTGTTGATCTACCACCACTAGGAACGATCTGCGAGGTCTACATCTTTATGGGTCATGCTAACTATTACATGATTTTCATTCTAGATTTTGCAGAGTTAGCACGACCAATTTACAAACTCACAACGGATCCACATTGGAATGAGAAAGCCCTAAAGGCTTTCCAAAAACTTAAAGATGCATTGTTCTCAGCACCAATCCTACGTCTGCCCAATTGGTCCATTGAGTTTCATGTGCATACGGACACATCGAAGTATTCAGTTGGAGCAGTCTTAGCCCAGCCAGGAGAACACAAAAAGGATTTTCCGATCCGATTTGCAAGCCGACAGCTCAGTGATACAAAAATGAATTATTCAACCACAGAATGGGAAGCACCGACAATGATATATGTGGTTAAGAAGTTTCGGCATTACCTGATGGCCACACACTTTGTCTTTTTTACAGACCATCAACCATTGCTCTATCTTGTTAACAAAACTTGCAACACAGGGAGAATCACTCGATGGCTACTTCTGTTGTTAGAGTTTGATTTTCGGATAGTGGTTCGCAAGGGAAAACAACACTACATGGCAGATCATGTATCGCGTATCAAGGGGAAGGAGATTGCAACCCAACCCGATGATGAGCTATCCAATACTGCCTTATTTTACGTTGACACAGTACCGGAATGGGCTGCTGACATAGTTGAATATCTAATGAGGGGCCAACCAGACAAATCACTACCAAAGGCAGATCAGAGGAAATTGATCTTGAAAGCTAGACCTTATCAGTTGATTGTTGGCCAACTGTACCGAAGAGGACCAGATGGGAGCGATGTATTCTCCCTCATGAGGCCACCCAAATCATTTCACTTTCACATGAAGGCATGGATGGAGGTCATTTCGCATCCGACATTATAGTTCGCAAGATCCTACAATCAGGATGCTGGTGGCCAACGATTCATAAGGATACGGAGGAATACCTAAGGAAATGCGATGTGTGCCAGAGGGCAAGGATACCAACAAGATTGAATTATGACCTTATGCACCCTGGTCTTAGCCCAAGCACCATTTGAAAAGTGGGGATTTGATCACATTGGTTCAATTCACCCTGCAGCTAGAAGTACCCAAGCTCGATACATAATCGTGGCCATCGACTACCTCACCAAGTGGGTCGAAGCCAAGGCAATAAGAGTATCTAATACTAGGACCACTGCCAAATTTTTCTATGAAAAAATCATTGTGTACTTTGGATGCCCGATGGAGATAGTCAGTGATCGCGGCAGTCATTTCATCAATGAGACCATCAAGGTCCAGTTGGAGGAATTCTGCGTTATCCATAGAACCAGTATGCCTTATTATTATTCGCGATAATGGGCAAGCAGAGTCGTCCAATAAGATCCTGTGTAGCATACTTACGAAAACAGTTGAAGCTAGCAGATCGGATTGGGAACACAAGTTGTATGCTACTGTGTGGGCATTCAAGACACATATAAGAGAAGCACTGATCAAATGCCATTCCAATTGGCTTATGGTTAGGATGCTATAATGCCAATAGAGTTTTTAGTCCCTTCATTAAGAATTGCCACAATGCAACGCCTTGATGAATTTAGATTTCTACAATTATGCCACGAAGCTCTGCATAAGCTCTGTGAAACACGCTTACTAGCTGTGCATGCACTGGCAGCTGAAAAGGAAAGACGCAAAGCATGGCATGATCAAAGGTTACAAAAGAAAGATCTTCAATCCGGAGATCTAGTCCTGATGTATAAAACCAAGGCGATCAAGGAGAAATTAAAATTCACAAGCAAAGATCCTTATCGGATCAAAGAAATTATTAATCATGGAGCCGTGAATTTGGAGAAGCTAGATGGGACACCTTTCGACACACCCATCAATGGTAGCCGGTTGCACAAGTACTGGCCACCGCAGTGAGATAGATCCAGGTTGGTGGTGGCATGTTACGAATAGTTCATCTGCAAGGCCATCACAACTAGATCCAAGAAGATCAAGCCAAGCTAGATCCACCAAGATTCAGCTAGATTTGGCAAGATCAGAGAAGATACAACAAGATCCATGTAGGGTCTTCGATCCAACGTTGTAATAACTTTCCTGCCTATCAGCAAGGGTTAGTTCACTAGATAGGCACCTAACCATGCATAGTGTGAAAGATTTCAGATCCTTAAGATCCAATCTACTTGAATGATCTTTGGTTAGAAAGAGAAATACACTACCAATCTCACCAATGTAGAAAAATCAGCATCTACACACAAAATGAGATGCAAACACCAATAGAACTTGATCAAACTTGAATGAAATGAAAAGTTACCATTGCTGTCTATACAAAATCAGCAAACTACTGTATTTCACACTTGTGGATCCAAAAATAACAAATATAGATCATTCTACACATAGAATTGCAAGCAATCACCGATATAGTGCAACAATGGATAGTAGAACCCAAGAGAACCATGTATAATCATGAAATGAGATAGAGAAGAGAGAAGATTGCTCTCTCCATGAGTTACATCCTTTTATAGCATGTCCAAACCCTATTTGGCCACTTGGCTTTCCCTCCAAAATGCTAACCCTACTAATTTTGGGTCTAGGTTCAATGTACTCAACTATTCAAATTTGAATCTACTCTAACTCGCATTCTAACTTTCCCACACTTTCAAAAATTGTTTATTCAAATGAAATTTAGAATAATGAACTATGAAAAAAGACAACCTCTAAGTCTAAAACAAGTTTTGGCCTCAATATGCCAAATATGGAAATATAGCAAAATGTGATGAAACTAGTTGAATCTTTTACACTCTCTCTTCAACTAGTTTTGGCATAGACTTTGATAACACTCCAAGTGAAGTCCTATGCTTCATGAACAAGTCTTTTCCCAATGCTTTGGTGAAGATATCAACTACACATTCCCTTGGGGAAACATGTTGAAGCTCCACCTCCTTTGCAATGACTTGCTCCCTCACAAAATGATATTGTATCTCAATATGCTTGCTCCTAGCATAGTTTTGACACTAGAAATTTGATCCACCATAAGAATGATCTTCTTCCTGAGAATAGACCTCCTTTCAATGATCATGTAATGCTCAAAATAGAAACAACCAGAATTGATATAGATAACCACTTGGGATGCTCTATGAGGGTTCTTGACCACTGGAATTGAAAATTTCAGTGTTTACAAGGGTTCTCTGGTACTTTTCCATCTTTTGTCCACTGGGAACTCTCGCTTAGGCACTTAAATTTTGAACTAACTCTAACAAGCTCCATTGTGGTTTGGTCTCAATGAGATGGAACTTCAGGGGCCCCTGCAAGAGTTCTTATGAAGATTTGATTTTTTTTTGGTTTTTTACAAGGGTTTTTTGAATTTTTATGATTTTTTCTCTGATTTTTGCAATCTGCTTGGAACTAACTCTCGTAGGCTTCTATGCAGGTTTGGGACAATACCTTGGAGTTGCTACCAATTATGCAAGGGTTATCTCTCACTGGTTTTGGAAAACAAAATCTGATGAAAAATTTGGCTCTTTTTTCTTCCAAAATGTAGATTGGTGTGTTTTTTGGGTTTTCTAAAATTTTGGTTTGGATGTCAAGTTCTTAGAGGCTGTTCAGGGCCTCCTCCACCCTCTCACACCTCTTTCGCTAGCTGAGAATAGTCCAAACATAAGAAATTGCAGAAAACTAATACTTTCTACCCCAAAATCTACCTAAAACTACTGTGAAAAGCAAGAAATAACTAAAATACAGCTATACTAGTTAGTGAAAACCTATCCCCGACAACGACGCCACTATAGGGTTGAAGATCTCATGTCGTAGTAGCCCTCTAGCCTGTCAACAAGAGTTAGAACATTGGATAGGTACCTAACTATGTAAAGATGCTACTTTTAGATAGTTCTCTACTTCTTACACTAACACTACCATCTTTAACACTATTCTACTAAATTGATATTCAACATGATTTGAAGTGAAAGAGAGGGAGAGAGAGTGTGTGTGATAGATAGAAGAGCTTAGAAGATAGAGGATTAGAGAGATAGAAAGAAAGAGAGAGGATGAGGGTGGAGGTTAGCTCAAATGCTCATTGTACTTGCTAAGGGAGAAACTTAAACTATTGAAACCAACAAGTAGGAACTTGAAAGCAAATGGAAAAAACAACAAGAGCAATAGCAAGCATTGAATAGCAAATGAGGATGCTTCTCTTCCAAAAATGGTAGAGTTTCCTCCTCATTAAGCATCCAAATAGAGTACAATTGGTGCCTTTTTATAAATGGGAAAGACCCATGCCCCAAAATCTTATTGGCTAATATTCACAATGACCTTAACCATTCATCTTGGACCCAACTTGATCCGAGGGTCCATATAAAGCACATAAGAATTTACAAAATTCATGCGAGTCCAAAAGTGGACCCAACTCTAAAAGGTAAACTCTAAGTTCTAAAATGACTTTGAGCCTCAAGTTTTATTTTAATTATAAAGGGCCCAAGTCTATTATTTCTATTTACAATTAGTTCGCGTGCTCATTGGGCCATGGACTTATACGCGCAGGAAGCCATGCCCTCACAACACCTTTATTATTAAATCTATCCCTTTGCTCACGTTGTGTTGGGAATACCCCCAACAGAATGTGCAGATCTGACTTTTGGCTTGCTCTTGGAAAATGATCTAATGGAGTTTGTACTCCCCTTGACCACAGTAGGTGAAAGACATGTGAAATTAATCACTGGTAAGTGGGGGAACTCAGTACAATTGTCAGGCCAAAAGTGCAAAAAATCAAGTTTTTCACACTTTTCAATGTACAGTAATGGATCCTTGGGATGCGATTCGCCCTCCAGACAGTGTACTGGTCGTAGATGGAACTATCAATGATGAAGGAGGCGAACCAATTAGATGGGCTAATGTTGAGGCTGTAGAGGCAAAAATGTCCAGAACTTTGAGGTCAGTTTTCTGGAGCAAGGTTCGCCCTGTAGACAATGTTTTCAGTAGGTAATGATGGCCTTAAATTGAGGTGGGTGAACTTAGATAGCAAGTTTTGCTCTCCTGGGAATGTAAATAGGCTCTAGAGATTTTTTCTTAGTAAAATTTTCAAATTTTCTAGTTCAAGGTCGCCCTTTCTGATATGTTTTGGTTTAATGTCTGCTTGATGTATGGTGAAGTAGGCAAACCTAGATGTTGAGGTTTGGGCCTCAAAACACCCCTTTGGGAATGCAAAACTTGTTTGTCAGCTTGTTTCTATGTCCACACAAACAATTCTAAGAAGGCACTTTCATAGCAGATTAAAAAACAGATTGGAGGCTGTTTTTTCCTCTGTTCCTCTGTTTTGTGGTGAAATATTAGTTTAATGATAGGCCCACACATCCATATGCTCAAAACATACAAATCATAAGCAAAAGATGCATAATTTTTTAAAAAAAAAAGCCTCTAAAAACTAGTGAACAGTCTTTACAAAAAAAGCAAGTAATAGAAGTGAAAAACAATAAATGTTGGCAAGCATTTGGCTCCTCGGCAAAGGCGCCAATGTTGTCAAGAAGAAGATGGGTTCATCCGCCTTTGCCTAAGTCATATGTAGCAAGGGGAGTATCGATCCTAGGAGCCTTGGAGTTGCTTACTCAACAAAAAAAAAACTAAAACTACTCAGTAATTATAAGTAAAGTTGCAATAAATCACAAAACATAATCCAGTAGCACTAACTCTACCACTTTCTTTCCATTCTCTTCAACACACACACATACATACATTCTCTCTCTCTCTCTCTCTCTCTCTCTCTCTCTCTCTCTCTCTCTCTCTCTCTCTCTCTCTCTCTCTCTCTCTCTCTCTCTCTCTCTCTCTCTCTCTCTCTCTCTCCCTCTCTCTCTCTCTCTCTCTCTCTCTCTCTCTCTCTCTCTCTCTCTCTCTCTCTCTGACTGCATGCTCTCCTACTCTCTCTCTAACCACTACGAGTTAGCTAAAAATTTAGAAGCAAAGCACACATGCTAACTAGGAGTCAAAATAGCAATAACTTAGAAAGATAGCAACAATACAAAGTTAAGCTAAAAATGACCAAACAACATAGCAAGCCTGTGTAGATCCAAAATAACAGCACTTAGATCTTTTGCATTAAGGATGGAAATTACATACAATGGGCTTCTTCTTATAGAAGCTTGTGGAGTTCCCTTTCCACATTAACTTATGGGACAAGACATTTCAAGTCTCAAAATACAATGCAAGTTCTTTTTGGAAGCTTGACTTTGACTCGTACATACTTTTAAAAGTCTAAGTTTAAACCTTGAGACAAGCCAAAATTGTTTTCTTGTTTCTAATAGCTATTGGCACCAGAAGATGGACTTATACACGCAGGATGCCGGATTTGGGGCCTAACATGACTTTTGGGCTCTTCAATATGGGCTTATACATGTAGGATGCCATGCTTGGGCCATTAATTACACAAAATTGATTACCAAAATTATTCTATACACAGGCTCCTTTCATGCAAGGTGCTCCTTCCCTAAATTCTCCCGGGCTCCATTGAACTGCCCCCTAGGCCTTGTATTCCAGCCCCCACACAACTCCTCTATTTCCAAGGACATTAAGAATCCATAAGAGATGATCAACCATATAGTGTTGCTTACCCTTGCAAACAACTGTTTTGAAGTCAAACTCTTGGAGAAGCAGGAGCCACCTAGTGATTCTTCCAGTCGTGCATGGTCTATTTACAAGATACAATAGGGCTTGGTGATCTACAAAAAAACAAAGGGATTGGCTAGGAGGTAATGGTAGAATTTCTTCACACTATATACCATGGCTAGCGCTTCTCATTCAAGGTTGTATAGTTCATCTCCACAGGAATCAACTGCCTATTGGCAAAGTAGATCAGATAATCCTTCTTGTACTCCCCAGGCTGAGTCAGAACACTCCCTATGGCATATTTAGAAGCATCTCTACAAACATGGAATTCTATAGTCTAGATAGGGGGTCGTAGGATTGGTGCAGTTACTAAGGCTTTCTTGGGTTTATGGTTCGGGATTCTCTCAGTGGCTTCGGTTGTCCATTTGAGTTGGATGGTCATTTGATATATCAAGCAGAACAACTTGGCAAAGTTCAAGACAAACTTCCGATAATAATTGCAATGCCCCATAAAGATATATACCTCATGAACAGTTTCAGGTTTAGGAAGAGCAAGTATTATATCAGTGGCGATACCATGTCTCAAAACGACGTGGCCTGACACCACATTTTCCATAAAATGTAGAGGAAAATGGTCCTTTCTAATAACAACATTGAGCTTCTTGTAGTCCACACAAATTCAAAGTTTTCTATTTTTTATAAGGCTAGCTAATACCCATTTTAAATTTCTTTGGATGGAGAAAATTCCACCTCATCATTAAAAAATAAAAATAAAAAATCCACGTCATCCAATTTTTATGATGACATGTAATTTTTCACCTCTCTCTCGGATTACGTCCGTCCACTCTCTCCTTGTCAGTTACTTCCATGCACCTCTCTGTCTCCTGTCACATTACGTTTGTCTGCCTCTCTCTCCCGTCACATTACTCCGTTCAGGTGTGTCTTTTGCAACATGACGTGCCCCTATTCTCTCTCTCTCTCTCTCTCTCTCTCTCTCTCTCTCTCTCTCTCTCTCTCTCTCTCTCTCTCTCTCTCTCTCTCTCTCTCTCTCTCTCTCCACACCTCCTCCATATCTCTATCTCACGCATTCACGCGTTCTTATTCTCTCTCTCCACACCTCTGGCCTGGTCCTTCGCGATATCTATATCTCACGTGCTCACGCGTTCTATATCGATGATCGGGCAAATGCATACAAGCACATCGCTTGTATGCATAAACTGCGAGAGGTTTATATCTACTCTAATTGTATGCATGTATCTCCTCTCGTTTGCGCTCGCGCTCTCTCTTTTCCTTTCTTTAGATTTGTGTTCGTTCCTTTGAAGGTTTGCTCCTTGTTCTAAGATAGAATTGGCACCAACAACCAAAAAACAACGACAAGGACAAGGAAGCGTATTCGTTCATTTTCTCGTAATTATTTCCACATGATCTAGTTAACGCTTCATTTTCATAGATGAATCAGATTTTTCGCTTGAGCTTTTCATGCTGTCAGACTTGCATTCAATGACACGTGCGGTGCTTGATTTTGTTATTCTTATTGTTCTAGCCATTGCTACAGACAACGGTTGTTTTTTTATCTATTAGAGAAATATGTATATTCATGAACCTCATGTTTATTATCAAAGGATGCTTGGGAATTGGTTTTTGTATAATTATTGTCTACTTTGAACGACTTCTCATTCAATGGCACGGTGCTTGCGATTATTATTTTTCTTGGATGAAATAGGTGGATGAGCAGAAATATCAACACGGTGTCTGATTTCCATCATATTGTTATTTTAGAAAGTTGCAATGAAATAATGGAGTGCTTGGTGTGGAAGCTAATGTAGGGATAGTTCTTTAATGTTTTTGGCCTGCCGATTGTATAGACAATAATGAGCTCTCTTCTAGTAATGATATTTCTATAATACTTGATTAAACAGAAGGATGAGTAGCAAGACGTGTGGTATATTGCAGTCTGTGGTTTGGTGAATAGTGCAAATATGAGTTTTAGAAATTTTTGGTCTGTTGATTATAATAACAAAAATAAATCTTCTCATTCTGTTGACGATGGCATTAAGAAAGCTGGATAGCCACTCTAGGACCTTCTCGCTAGGCATGGATGATTCGTGATAGGTGATGTCTGAGATCTTTTACATGATAGGCATGGATAATTCGTGACAGGTGATGTCTGAGATCTTTGTAAAAGATTCAAAACTGTCGTCTGATGAGGAAAAGCACTTCGGTCTAAGAATCAGACAACACAATTCTAACAAACACTCGATCATAAAACCTCTAGGTTGCAAGAAAGGGAACGATGCTTCAAAGCATGATTGGCAAAACATCAATGAACATATTGGAGAACAGTAGAGCCTATTGAAAATATGCTTTAAAAAAAATGTGGAATTGGTGATATAAATAAGGCACCATTAACTAAGTGTCTAGATTATCCTAGTACTCCAGAGTTGATTGCTTGTACGATCCGCCCTACTGCTTCAAATTCCTTACTCCAGATTTGATTGCTTGTACTGCCCTGCTACTTCAAAACAATGTTCATAGTAGCATCATCAAAGGACTTTATGACATGTTTTCTATCAAACACAAAATAAGATGAGTAAAGGGAGATATGGATAAACTTCCTTGCTAGTCCTTTCTCTTTACCCAAACCTTCATATTGATGTAGATTCAGGTCTCTTTTGCCTTGAGACAAGTGATCCTTCTCGGGTTCCTCCTCGATGTCTTTTTGTTTCATCATTCGTACTCCCTCTTGGTGTTGATGATGAAAACATGGATCCAAACCATGATCTTCTTCAAGACTCTCAAGAAATTTGTTTTCAAGTCTCAAAACTTGAATGTTCTCCTTCTTAATATGATTTTTCAAGTCAACAAAACAATCCCCAAGATCATTTATGTCAAATTTACTAGTCCATAATTGCTTACCACTAGCAGTTTGTATTACATACTTAGTGTTGGACTTGAAACTAATGAGGCCGAGTACCTTTGCATGGAGATAAGTGTCCTTCAAGGATGATTCACTTATTCTCATACAAGGTTCACAATATGCCTCTTTGAAAATTAAGTCAAAATCTTTCAACTTATGAATGAAAATATCATGCTTACCTCTAGCACACTCAAGAGTAAGTAGATATGACAACCACCTTTCATTCCATACTTTAGAATTCAAAGTGACTTCATTACAAAACTTAGCAAATGAAGTACAAAATGCACCCCCTTCTTCAACTTGCCTTTCCTTGTCCACAAAAATGAGCATTGATAGCTCCATCTATGCTCTTGTGGCTCTCCTTGGAATAGTTGAAGCTCTCGGATTCTGCTCCTCCTCTTGATCAAACTCCTCCTTGATCTCAACTATATCTTTGCCAATATAATTCTTAGAGGATTCATCATTTAAGATTACAAACATTGTGGCTCTACCATTGCTCCTTGTGCTTGAAAAATGTACATCCAAATGAATCAACTTAAGAGGGTGAGTAGTCTTAGTGATAGAGTTAGAGAAAGACAACCTATGTGCTTTAGCCAAAGAGCATTCTTCACAAACTTTTTCCTCCTTTGCCATGGATCTTGGAAGGCCTAGAACATGGCTTCCATAGACTTGGTGTTGATGTGACCAAGCCTCTTGTGCCACAAATCATTTGTGGTCATCTTGTCCTCCTTGGCTACACTCAACAAATTGGTTAGGATCAACAAAAGCATCAAGCTTAAACAACCTCCCAAACCTTCTTTCTCTTGCTATGATCTTTCCATTCTTCATGATGTTGCATACATTAGTAGAGAACTCCACAAAGAAACATTTTCAAGCAATTGGCCTACACTAAGTAAGGTCTTAGTGATGCTAGGAATGTAAAGTACACCATCTATCTTGATCTTCCTTGAAGATCCCAAGCATAAAGGTATGGATCCTATGCCTTCTACCTCACAATCATAATCATTTGCTGTAAAAATTGACTTGATAGGTCCATCATAGGTGGATAAGGTTGAAAAATACTTCCTCTTACTTGTCATGTGGGTGCTAGCCCCACTCTCTATCCACCAAGGGTTTTCTACCCTCATGCTCGAAGATGAAAAACTTGACATCATGAGAGAGTCTTCATATGAACTCTCCTCTTCATTTTGGCCTAGATTTTCTTGACCTTGAGCTTGCTTTCTCTTGAAGCACTCGGAGGCATAATGCCCCATCTTGTTACAAAAGTAGCACTTGACCTTTGACTTGGCTTGCTCGAGCTTGGACTTGATCTCCACTTTTGACTTGGTTCCTCTTGAATGCAGCACCTTTGCCTTTGTTCTTGATGAAAAGAGCCTTGTAATCTCCATCATTGAGATAGAGCATCTCCATCCTTGACTCGATGTGTGTTCTCCTACTCCCCTCGGCCATGAGGACTCCTTGGAGATCTTCAAGTGAGGGAAACTTGCCCATAATTGCATAGCCTTGCACTAGGTTAGCAAAATCCACACTCAAACCATTCAAGATTAGTTGAACAAGTTCACTTTCTTTAATGGAATCTCCTACATTCATGAATATGGAAAGGGGTGGTGAAGAATAAATTAAGGTTCACTGAATGTTGCCAAGTGATGAGAAAAATGGTTTGTCACGAATCTCTTCGCGAATCTGTCGTGAAAGCGAAGCAACCGCGATTCTCTTGCGACTCGGATGGAGTTTAGATGTGGTTGTTGGACACTACCAGCTGAATCACTCTTACAGTCCTCCAGAATGTAGTCAGGCACTGCTGACCTACGCTTTTAAACTAATGCAGCATTCAATATAAAGATGATTGGGTCTCTCTTAAAATTGATGAGGACTCAAAGGTAATAAGATTTGGAAAGCATTGCAAACTATCTAGTAGGTATTGTGAACCTTTCAAGATATGATGATGACTATTGGGAGAAAGTTAATTAATATGTTATGTCCCTAGCTAACTCATATTCAATAGCCAATGACATTGGGTTAAGGGCAGCCTAGTGAGTGTTAATGGACTAATGGCTAATAGGTATAAGTAGTCTAGGTTGACTATAACTTGGGTTAATTACTAGCCTTAAGTTACATCGGCGGCGGACACATGTCGGAGGATTTTGGAGGGTTCTTTGTCTGTCAAAAACCTTAACAATCGTCGAAATCCGACGTCTTTTAGGTATGGCACAATTCACTGGACACCCCATCCAAATCACATTGCAATGTGTTAGCTGCCACATTGAATTGGATGTTGGAATGTGGAGTCCATGTTGGATGTCAAAATTCGCATTCTAACGTCCACAGCATGGGTGTTACATGTTGACGTCCATGTGGATACGACTATCTGGCCCCCGACAAGTTCGTCAGGCACATCGATTTTGTGTGGATGTCGGAATGCGACACATTTTACGGTCGTCAAAATCCGATGACCTCATTGTGACGAGTTTTGCGACATGTGTGCAAAAAAAAAAATTAAGGCTATGATTATCCATCTCAAATCACGTCAAAAATCGCGGCGGGTGTTGTATTGATTTTTGCTAATTAGCATCGGTGATTGTCGCTTATAGCAATGATTATTATCAACAATGCTTATACCCAAAAACAACATGGTTACATTATAGTGAGACTAATCTACATAATTATAGAAGTGGTTCAATTCCAAGGTTTGAAAAATGGTAGTACTGACATTTAGACCTTTACAAACATTATAAACTTACGATTATAAATAGCCAAGTATTAAAGATGAAAATTGCTCGAATTGTAGTAGTGGCAGCTCATGGGATGAGGCTATAAACCCGGGGTGCAAGGCACTTTGGGCATCATCAATGAATCATAGTTCATTCTATCATTGATGTACTACTTGAATGGGATAAAATATATGATTGTATGAATTTATTTTCCATGCATGTGTCAAGATTCATAACAATGCCCTTAGTCTCAACTACAAAAATTTGAGGACTCTTTCATAAAGTACAATTATCGCATGCTTTTACAACTTAGAAACCAAAATACTTATAGGTTTTATGTCATTGATTGAAGTAAGTCTCCAAAATTTTAGGCCTTGGCTATAAGATTGATCAAGAAATTTTCACCAGGTTCATTTTTGACAATATCACATCAATCTCAATGACATGGAAAAGCAATAGCTCCTCAATCACCCAACAAAATTTCAGCCTACCCTATTCCACCTTATGTGTGGAGCTAAAAGAGACCATAAGTAGCATTCAATTATTTGCTTGTTTTCCACGTGGCTAGAAACAACCAACAAATCGAATTTCGATGAGACAATATTTAAGGCCCAATGTTGCAAAAGTTATCATGTGGCTAGGCATAGATTGTTACCTTTGCAAGAGGCAAACAAGCCAAAAGGTTATTTGTGTTGAAAAAGCACTCCCAACCCAGTTGGTATCTTCATTTTTAAAACATCATATGGTAAACCATGAACAACTATTACAAATCCATTGTATCAACTACTCGCGAAAGATTTGTGGAGGTTGGTGATCATTTTGAATTTTACCAATAATCAAAAGACATATTGCATTTTGTTCTAATTCGACACATATTGACCTTGAGACAAGTGGATATCAACTATGTAGTCTAAATTTAAAGTATAAGATATGAACGACCACATGATTTTCTTCACAAGGATATATCATTGCAAATCAGTCAATCACTTCGCTGGCATAAATAATTTCTTATTGCAATAGCTTTTGGGTATAAAATTTTTGTGAGCGTGACTACATGCATTAAGCAGTAAAACATATTGATGATTATATTGTGGACAAATTGTAGGGTGTGTGTAATATGTATCACGTCATCACAACAACATACAAAAACATAGTGAAGCAAATTTGTTTCCTTGAAAAACAAATGTCATTGTAGCCAAGTTGATGTCATTGTAGTGAAGCAAATTTGTTTCCTTGAAAAAGAAAATGTCATTGTAGCCAAGTTGATGTCTCCTTGTTTCGCCAACACCATAACGCCCCCCTGGTTTGCTCTAGAGTCCTATCTAGCTTAGCCTTAACACGGAGCGTGGCCTATACATTGCTTCCACCATTCTTTGTAATGTCGCGCATGATTGTAGTTCCACCATTCTTTGCAATGTACCACATGATTGTAGGACGAAGCCAGTGTACTCAAATTTGGTGCCACCTAAAGTTATGGCACTTTTTGCTCATCTCCAAAAAAAAATTGAGAAGCTCAAAGACGCCACACATTGACATGGAATAACAATAATGCCTAAAATCTAGTCGACAAAGGTCGTCCATTCCTTGGATCAGCCTACCCTATCTTTCCCATCCTATGGCGTCCCACCTTGACATCATTACAAATCATGACCGAGGTATTACAAATTACCTCTCTCTCTCTCTCTCTCTCTCTCTCTCTCTCTCTCTCTCTCTCTCTCTATGTGGTCAACCTAGTGGACATGGTGCTCTTTCTAGGCAAAATGCCACAATTCACATGGCAAGGCATAGAGTGATATGCCTTGAGATCCCTTCTAATGCGACTCTTGAGATGTCCTTCGAGTGATCACGTAAGATGAGCAGGGCCCTGGCAGCCGTCGGATGGTTCTGTACGACGTGAATTCGTAACGTGGCCATGCTCATCCAACGGACCCAAACGACGCGCCGTTTCCTTTAGAATTACGTGGGTGGCAGAAGCAGCCTAGAGTAATATATAATAAGGAGCAAGCTCTCATCTGTCCAGGCGATCATCGATCTCTTTGTTTTTCAGGATTATTGACTCTCGTTAAGGAATTGTTGTGTGATTGTGCCATCAGAGCAGTTGTATCTGCAGTTCATGATCGTTGTCAAAGGCTAGGGATTAAGAAGAGGATCAGGTTGCTGTAGTTTCTTAACCACCAACGTGTTTTTGGACGCTTTTTCATAAAGTTGGAGTTAGAACTTGTTGGTTAGAATTTGTAGTTGAAGATGGCTCGTACGAAGCAAACTGCCCGCAAGTCTACTGGCGGCGAGGCTCCACGCAAGGAACTCGCCACTCTCGCCGCTACGGGTGTAGGGCGCGGCAAGGATCTCGCCAATCTGGTTAGCCATTTTAATAACTGTTTGATTTTTTGCTTCGATTGCGATATCTTCATTTTTTCTCGACGTGAGCGATGCATCGTTTGTCATAATGTAGATTGCCAATAGAGGACGTGTGAAGAAGCCCCGTAGATATCGTCCTGGAACTGTCGCTCTTCGGTAAGTTTAATCTGGAGTTTGACTGTTCCATAAGTGGACCTCATCTGTGAATCATAGAGTGGGTTTTCAAATTTCTTGCTACTCTTTTTGCATTGAACTGCGAGCGTCTTTGTTAAGCCGGAGCGTAATGTCTGAATGCCTTCTCTTAAACCAGGGAAATTCGTAAATATCAGAAATCCACTGAGCTCCTAATCAGAAAGCTGCCGTTTCAGCGTCTTGTTCGTGAAATTGCTCAGATATATAAGGTAATATCTTTGGATCAGTTAACTTATGTCTTGAATTACCACCGTTTATATTTAATCTGTAAAACTCTTCTATTTGCATGTGTTTATCTAATTGTGCACTATTTTTGCAGTGTGATTTACGTTTCCAGAGCCATGCTGTGTTAGCTCTTCAGGAGGCTGCTGAGTCTTATCTTGTTGGTTTCTTTGAAGATACAAACCTGTGTGCCATTCATGCCAAGCGAGTAACCATAATGCCCAAGGATATGCAATTGGCTAGACGCATTCGACGAGAACGTGCTTAAAGTCGTATATCTTTCTCACTAGTTTGTTAATGATGAGCAGTTAATGCATGTGAAGTCAGCCTTGAGTGCTAAAGCTGCATGGTCCATATTGCAGAATCTGTTTGAAACAAAAAGCCTTGCAAATAGTTTATACTTACGTAGAAAATTTTTCACCATCCAAATGAGTCAGGAAGAAAGCGTCATAGCACACATAAACCAAGTGCTTTCTATGTCACAGCAATTAAAAGCCATTGGTGCCGGTTTTCACAGAAGGAGATGTTGTCATGACTCTTCTTAGAAGTATTCCTGAATCATATGACAACCTCATCATCTCCTTACAAAGCCGCCAAGGTGATCTACACTTGGAATATGTCACTGCTAGATTACTTAGTGAAGAGTCTAGAAGAAAAGAAAATGCAGTCCCAAGTCTAGAAGAAAAGAAAATTCACTCCCAAGTCTAGAAGTAGCACTATTTGTGAAGAACAGACAAGGCAAAATGCAGAAAGATTCTGAGAAGAAAGGTAAGTGCAATTTTTGTGGGAAAGTTGGACTGCAGAGCTGAATTAAAACATAGTCCCTGTGTAGGTGTTTAGAGAGATGTCTCTTGACATAGTCCACATGAAGGTGTCTGAGATTCAGAAGCTTAGACCTCGGAGGACACAGGCTGAAGCTTTCACATGAAGTGGGAGCAGTTTCAGAAATGTCAAAATAAATATAATAGTTCTGAACTAAATAAGATGAATACTATCATTTCATATGATATAAGTAGCATGAATAAATCTGTGAATGCTCCATTAAGTGGGAGTGTTAATAACAATAATGTGCGCCTTCCACACATGACTAAATAACTAGTTAAAAGTGAGAGGGTCCGAAAGTACGCATCCATTCAAAACCAAGTCTCTCTCACCTATGTAATGGGCTGTCGCCCTATTTCTAATTAATTAATAAAGATGTAGTTAGTTACATATCTCTCTCTCTCGTTCTCGTGCTGCTGCGTGATCTCTACAATCGCTCTCTTTCTCTCTCTCTGTCTCGTGCTTGTCTGGATAGCTTGTCTAGTCTTTCTACTCAGACTTCTAACATAAGAGACAGGAGATGAAATTCAGGCTTGCAACCATTCCACGACAGGGGCTTAATCATTCTTGTACATCAGCTGTTAAGCCACTTTTGGAATGCTTTTACAGCCAACAAGTATGAAACAACCAAATTTGCCCAAAATCCTAGAAATTTCAGCAACCTAGCAAGTATGTTGACACGAGCTTGAACTAAACAATGATATGAATTCGTGAGGCCATTTGCAAGAGCCCAAGTGTTCAATTGACCTTTGTATGAGGTTGTGAATGTGATTAACAAAGTCCATGCTGAGCATTGAGTGCCATTACTACATGTTATCAATGTTTTAGTATGCCATTTTAGGAGCTATGTGTTGCAACCTTTATGTGTGCTTTGTGGCTCTTATGAGCATGCACTTGCATCAATTGTATGCATGAATTCAATATTGCAATATAAAAACAAGGTGACTACCATCAAGAATGGTCCGTCAATGCATGCTAGCTTGCTAGCAAATGGAATGCAGTTCTCTCACAAAATGAGAGCAAAGTAAATCTCAAACAACCATGAAAGTGTTTTTTTTTCTACACTTTTTTTTCCACATATATATACATACATATATATTGGTTTTTAAAAGGCTCTTTTTATGTATAAATTAATAAATAATATGTGTATTGTGTGTGTGTGTGCGCGCGCGCGTGTGTGTGTGTGTGTGTGTTTCTATATTTACACACACACACACACATACACACATATTATTTATCTATTTATATATAAACAGAGCCTTTTAACAACCAAAAATCTTATTTATTTTTTTTGAAATGACTCATTATGTGCCAAGCAACCAACCAAACCTTGTGTTGATCACTAAAACAATCAAAACATTCATAATACACCCTTAGTATGCCCACAAGTAATAGCTAAATGAGCATTTCCATCCTCTAAACTTTGAAACAACAAATTGTGATATGATAGCAAAAATGGTGTGCACGAGCCATAGATCTTGATCCTTCCCTATGGTCTTTTCTATCAACAACAAATTAATACCTCATCCTTAATGGAAGAAAAGTAAGGGCTACAAAACATCTTAGACATTTATATATTAAAAGAACAACACGATTTTTATAGCACCTACTATCTACGACAAAACAAATCATACACATCTCTCTCTCTCTCTCTCTCTCTCTCTCTCTCTCTCTCTCTCTCTCTCTCTCTCTCTCTCTCTCTCTCTCTCTCTCTCTCTCTCTCTCTCTGTCTCGGACTCTAATTCATGTTTATTCAATTCTATATGTTCTTTGAGCAATCATAGAAGGATTTCTCCCTTTGGTACTAAACCAATTAAATTGGCTTACTTTGGTACACTAAGTTAGAAGGCCCCCTTAATTTTTTTTAGAAAGAAAATAGATAATTTGGTGGGAAACTTGGTTTCCTTGAACGGCTAAGATGAATGCACTTGAAAGGGTTTTAAACTAATGGTGAGCATTTTTTAATGTTTGGTGCACCAAGGTGAACTTTGGTTTCTTAGTCAGATTACAAAATATTTTACATTCAACAAATCAAAAAATACTCGTAGTCGGATAAGCGGCCACTAGATGTCTCTTGGCTGAGTGGGATCCACCAATAACATAATAATCATAAAGCTGAGCTTTTTCCTCATTAAAAGCTTTCTTAGAAGGACACTGGGAAGGATCAACTAAAACAATGAAAGGCACAACAGTCGCATGTGGATTTAGCTTCATTTTCTTCATCAGATTAGTGACATGCACTTTGTGAGGAGCTCTCAGTTCCATCGTCCTCCTACCTGTATCGGGGTCAATAAGAGGCCTATGAACTTTTTCAATAGGCAAGGTGATGATCTTGCGTGACACAAACTTTTCGTTCTAAATTGTCTCCTTGATTTTATTTTGATCATTCTTTATTACACCTGTCCTTAGCAAACCACCGAGAAGTATGGCCTCACTATCAAAACCACCGTCACTATCAGAACTCCCAGACGATTCGTCTCTGTCTTTTAATTTTTTCTTGGCCATGACTTGGACTCTCTTCATCTTTTCAGGGGAGTGCGCTTGGACCACCGCTTTTGTAGCTTGAGATGGAGGGCCTTTCTTTTTGGAGAACTTTCGGTGAGGACAAGTTCTCACTAATTGGAGCAGATTGCTGAATGAAAGGCAACAAATCTTTTATTATTGGATCTTTCATATTCGCATCAGAATAATGTCTAGGCAATGGATCGGCTTGTCTGGCCTTCAACATTGCTGGAATTTGTGTATCAGGCAATATTACTAAATTTTGACTGTCATGTGATAACTTTAGTCGTTTCTCAACATTTGCCATTTCTTTTTCAGGGGGTTGTTTCTTTTTGCTCCTGAAAATCAAAAAATACTCGTTATTCACGTTCATTCAAATCAAATTTTTTCTTTTTTTAAAAATAATATATCACATAAAAAAACTTAATTTTACATGTTATTTGAACATAAATTTGCTTAAATTTTGTCAAATGATAGCTGTGGATTCGATCTCAACAGAGTTTTTAGTCAGCGGATCTAATTTACAAAGATCATCGACATGTAATTCAAACTACTTTCCATAACCTAAAGATTATACGCACTGAAGAATGTTTCTATTTTGTATTTGATTGATGCAGATACACTCATGGCAAATTTTATTCCAATTGTATTCACAGCGTCCAGTTTGTGCACAAACATGATGTAGTGCATCATGAATGTTGGATAACGCGCTTCATTGAATGACATAAACACAACAACATGATGCACTGCATCGAAATGGATCACCATTTCAATGCACTACAACGAAATGGTGTGTCCAACTCGATACAGTGCATCGAACTGGTTAACCAACTCGATGCACTCCATCGATGTGGGTGACCAACTCGATGTAGTGCATCGAGATGGACCACCAACTCGATGCGGTGCATCGAGATGCATCGAGTTGGTGTGTCCAAGTCGATGCACTGCATCGAGTTGGTGGTCCATCTCGATGCAATGCATCGAAATTTGACTAACATATTACTCAACCCTAGGAAAACAGTGGCAAATTTTTTTTAACCCTAGGAATCTCCGACGAGAAATACTCATAAATAAAACTAGGGACATACTTGGTGGTCCTCATTTTGTGAAGGCAAGGGGGAGGGAATGCAGTGCAAGATCTTGCACTTTCAGTTGCGCCTTCGCAGCCGCTCAAGGAGGATCTTTGCGAGAACGCTCTTCTCTCCAGGAAATGTCGTGCTCAAATGATATTGGGTGGGACCTTTTAGACAAAACCTCTTTTCAAATATGGAAAGTGGTTTTGTTAGGTTTAAAATTATTAAAATAATTTCTATTTTTGTCGTGACATGCATAATATTGATTTTTAGATATTTTGTTCCATCAATTTACAGAGACCCTGCCCACAATTCATCATGTAAGATGAGCCTCTCGTTTTCTTCATATGAAGGAGCCCAAGTGGTCGGTGTAAACAACATATGAAAAAATGTGTCAGGAGACGTGTCAGAAAATGTGTCAGAGAACATGTCAGAGAATTTGTTAAATCCTGTCCGTAGCGAGGACAATGGAATTTTATTGTTCTCATCTGTTGATGTCCCATCACATTTACGACCATGTATTGGTGATAAACCAATAATCTCTAACGATATATTATCATTTGGGTCATTTAATTTTGACAATCATTGTGCCAGTGTTGACACTCCATTTGAGAGCATGGAAGTTGACATGCTCACTGAGTCAAGTAGCAATCAGTCAAATAGTGAGACTGTCAGCTTAACTAATGAGGAAAATGATTACCAAGAATGTTCGCCAATTGTATTTCGTCATAGGAGGCGTTCCTTTGGTAGGGATAGGAAAGATTTTTTGACAACTGATCAACAAGTTCAGGAGGCATTGCATTCGTTTTGTTGTAATGCAAATCGTTTGATAAAGTTAGGAAAACAAAAGATAAAAAGATGGACAACTTTTTATTTAGGTTTGAGTCCTAGTGAGCAGGACGTCTTTCTATCCTCACGATTGATAACTTGTTAAAAAAAAACGTGACTATAGTCTGGGGAATGACCTCGTTTGTAGAGGGGCATTTAAAATTGTGTTGAGCCTCGACAACTCTCGACTAGAGAGGATAAAGTATAGAATTAATAAGTTCCGTCATATCCAACCATCTCCGAAGGTTGTGGGTGATGTTGTACAACACACATTGTTATGGATGGAAAAATATTTTCGTCCTCATTGTGAGGTAATGCCAATGACTGGTAATTTCGTCTTGCTGATAACTTTACTCGAATGGAAATTTTTTCAGTATACAAAGAGCATATGATTCAAAACAATGAGAGGTATATATCTTATTCATATTTCACAAAAGTTTGGAAAAGAGATTTCAATAATGTCTCTATTCCACGGAAAGTGCGAATGGGAGTATGTAGTACATGTGTAGAATTGAAAAGTAAAAGAAAAGCCTTAAGGGATCCGATGGAGATTGCGGCAGTGAAGTCACCTTTCGAATGATCATAGAGAGGAACAAGTAGTGGAACGTCAAAAAATAATGCATCACTGTAAAAAATGCTTTGGGTTTCCAGAGAAGTATTTTGGCATTGTCATTGACGGGATGGATAAAAAAAAGACACTGTTGCCTCACTTTGCAAGGCTACCAAAGGATGTTCACGAAGAAATGATGATTCAAACACATTTGGTTGGTTGCTTGATATACAATGAAATTGTTCATCCCCGAGTATTTTTCACATATCCTAATGTGCATACCCAACTTAACCGTGACTATTATTCATCATGTTTTATCTTCATGGCGAGGATTGCTTCTGGCTATTTTATATGTTTAGTTGGACAACACAGCAAGAGAGAATAAGAATCAAATGGTCTTCGGCCCACATGAAAATGCTCAAACATGAGATAGAACAAGTAAAGTGAAATTGAACAACACTTCCTTGTTGCTCCTTTGACCTTACTTGAGTCTTCAATATGCTTCAAAAATAGGTCCATAACACCTTTGCCAATTACCTCTCCTTTGATGCTCTTGACTAGCTCCAAATTGCTAGTTGAAGCGCTTTGAGACCAACCTCTTGATCTTCAACTTGACCATCAAAGTCATTGAACAAACTTTGTTTTCCATATCCATTACTTGATTTTACAGCAAGATAACCGTTCCATCCACTTGCATAGCTCCATGTACACAAGAAGATCCTCCAAAAGATATTCCACTCTTCATAGGAGATTGATACTCAAGATCCATTGTTTGGATCCACTCCTCTTCTTTCCTTACTTGATCTACACTTGTAGGCTCATCCAAATAGGTTAGGAAAGCAACATAATTTCCAGAAACTACTTGCTTACCCTTTTGATCATATGTGAGCCTTGAAGGTACTTGTCTTTCTCTTGATGTTCTCCTTGGCTTTTGACTTGATGAAGGTCCATCATCACCACCATCCAAAGTAGGATCCTTCTCATCAACATCAAGAATGTTAGATCCACTCACTCTACCATAAATCATGCTTGAAGACACCTTTGGAATGTTCCCCTCATCAAAAATGACATCTCTACCAACAATCACTTTGTTAGCAGAAGGAATGTAAGCCTTGTAGGCTTTACTCACCTCACTATATCCAACAAAAATACCTCTTCTTGAAGATGGATCTTCCTTGGTCCTATCATCGAGAGTAATGTTAACATAGCATGTGTATCCAAAGGTTCTTAGAAAGTTGACACTCAGCCTCCTCTTGAATAGCATCTCAAAAGGTGTCCTTCCGTCCAAAATGGCACTCGGCCACCTATTACACAAGAAATTGGCACACAACAAAGCTTGATCCCAAAATGGTTTGTCAAGAATAGCACTTAACCTCATAGCTTTAACACTTTCACGTAAAGTCCTATTCTTCCTTTCAGCCACTCCATTTTGTTGTGGGGTCCTTGATGTTGTATACTCCCTCTTGATCCCATGCTCATTACAAAAGGCCTTGAACTTGTTAGATATGTACTCACCACCATTGTCACCTCTCAAGCACTTGATCTTTGTGGAAAATTGGTTCTCCCTTGCATTCTTGAACTTGAGAAAGACATCATACACTTCATCCTTGCTCTTTGGTAGATAGATCCAACAAAATTTACTAAAATCATCAATGAATGTTACATACATCTTAGCTCCACTATTGCTAATTGTAGTAAATCCATGAATATCCGAATGTACAAGTTGAAAAGGCTTTGTAGATCTAGTATAAGGTAGTCTATGTGACTTAGACAAAGCACAAGACTCACAAACATGCTTGACACTACTTAAGGAACTTGGAAAACCAATCACAACCTTCTTCTTGCCATTACCTCCAATGACTTGAAGTTGAGGTGTCCCATCCTTTTGTGCCAAACCTCTTGAATAGAAATTTGCTCCCTTGCAACACATCCAACTTGGTTAGCAATAACACAAGCATCTAGTTTGAACAATTTCCCTTGCCTTTTACCTTTTCCAATCAAGACATCCTTCCTTTTGATCAAACAAGCATCTCCATCAAACTCCACCTTGAGGCCCTTACTTAGCATTTGACTCACACTAAGCAAATTATTGGTAATAGATGGAATAAACAAGACATCCTTCAAATGAACATTCCCATTTGTAGAGAGAGAAATAGGAATTGTGCCAATCCCTTTGATTGCACACTCACCATCATTGGCCATCTAGATCACCCTCTTGTCATCTCCATATGCCAACAAAGAAGTGAAGTACTCTTTGTGAAAGGTCATGTGTGAACTTGCTCCACTATCAATCCACCAAGGATCTAGATCTCCATCATTAGCAAGCATACATGAAGACCGTACAAAATCAGCAAGCTACTATATTTCACATGTGTGAATCCAAAAATAGCATATATAGATCATTCTACACATAGAATTGCAAGCAATCACCAAGATAGTGCACCAATGGATAGTAGAACCCAAGAGAACCATGTATAAGCATGAAATGAGATAGAGAAGAGAGAAGATTGCTCTCTCCACAAGTTACATCCTTTTATAGTATGTCTAGGTCCTATTTGGCTACTTGGCTTTCTCTCCAAAATGCTAACCCTACTAATTTTGGGTCTAGATTTAATGTACTCAACTATTCAAATTTGAATCTACTCTCACTCGCATTCTAACTTTCCCACACTTTCAAAAAGTGTTTATTCAAATGAAATTTAGACTAATGAACTTTAAAAAGTCAACCTCTACGTCTAAAACAAGTTTTGGTCTCAATATGCCAAATATGAAAATATAGCAAAATGTGATGAAATTAGTTGAATCTTTCACACATAGATGCTACTTTTAGTTAGTTCCCTATTTTTTATCTAACTCTACCTCCCCTAACTCTACTCACACTAACTCTACTCCCTTAACTAACTTCATCATGATTGTTGGTGAAGAGAAAGGATAGAATAGAAGAGGAAGAAGAAGGAGAAGAGAGAAAGAGAGAGAGATGAGATGGAGGTTAGCTCAAATGCTCAATTTCATCACTTTATGAAAAAATCTTAACTAGCATAAACTGGAAAGTGGAAATAACAAGCAAAGCACAAGAATAGCATAAGCAAGAGCGATTAGCAAATGAGGATGTTTGAGCTCTCAAAATGATAGAGTCTCCTCCTCTCTATTAAGCATGGAAATAGAGTAGGCCCTTGCCCCAAAATCCTATTGGCTAATATTTACATTGATCCTATCCATTCATCTTGGACCAACTTGATCCAAGGGTCCACAAAAAGTACATTGAAATTCACAAGATTCGTGTGAGTCCCAATTTGGACCCAACTCTAAAAAGTAATCTCTAAGCTTTAAAATGACTTTGGGCCTCTAGTTTTATTTTAGTTCAAAGGACCAAGTGTATTTTATTTTATTTACAACTTAAGCTTGCATGATCATTGGGCCATGGGCTTATGCGCGCAGGATGCCATGCCTTCGCAACACATTTTATTAGTTGATTTTATTTATTTATAATTCGTTAGGAATACTCCCAACAGGACTCAAGGCCTGAAGTAGTGTCGGTCCCTCGACACTCTGCCGGTTCAGTAAAGAGTCTTCTTGGCCCGTCTTTGTTGGATCAGGTAGCCCATGACGTCTTCCATAAAGTTGAGGCGGTCCAATTTCTTCAAGTCCTTGGGCCTGTGAAGGGACTTGTGGACTCTTGTTAGCCAGTCTTGGCCGACCCAAGCTTGGAATCTGTGCGTCCCGGGATCGCCAAGAAGGGCGGCTCGATAATCTTTGACTTTGTGGAAAGCTAGTGTCTTATTAACATCAAAGAATATGGGAGGGAGAAATTGTCCCATTTAGTTTCTATCCCCATTAAATGCTCTCTAAGTCCCGGGCGTAAGTGGCTATCGCGCGGACTGTTGGATCAGGACAGTTAAAGTAGTTATTGACAAATATGGTGAGAGCCATTCTGGCATCTACATCCGTATTTCAATCGTACTCTGATGGAGTGACCAGCCAATTGAAATTTTGAATTGTGATCTTGTCCAGAGGGGTGCCGCATTCCGCCCATTTGGATCGTCGTGTGCATGGCAGGAAGTGCGCGTTCACCCGTAGTTGTTGCGGACTTGTCACGTAGGCCCTGATGGTCGCATGGTCTCTTTCAAACAGCTGTTGACGCCACTCTGGTTGTGGTTGGAGGGCGGATAATGCTTGGAGCTCCTTGCCCTTTATTGTTTGAGCTAAAAAAGATATCTGCCAGCCACCTCTAGATGACTCGTGGGGATACTTTGCTAGGAATTCGTTTATATTTTTCTCCACGGACTTTGGTCTTCAAAAGGCCCGGCTGGCAGATATGGTGCGCGAACCTCTGGATGATGTTGCATGTCCTTCTTCTTGGCTTTGGCTAGGATCTGTGCCTTGGCCTTGGTCTCGCATCTCAGCACCTATATCTGTTGGTCCTTGGTCTTGGCCTTCGGACCCTTTATCTTGACTGAATCCCCCTTCTGCTTGCTGGCTTTGGTCTTGGCTTGTATTGGCCTGTGCAGCATAAAAAACGGGTGGCGGTGGAATCACCACGGGGGCTTGCCCTTTGGCACACATCGCACTTTCTCAAGTACTCCCCCATATCCTTATGAATCGTTGGCCACCAACATCCTGATTGCAAGATCTTGCGAACTGTAATGTCGGATGCAAAATGGCCTCCACCCATGCCTTCATGTCAAAGCGAAATGATCTGGGTGGCCTCATGAGGGAGAATACACCACCGAAGAATCCCATCTAGACCTCTTTAATACAACTGGCCGGAAATCAGCTGATAAGGTCTAGCCTTCAAGATCAATCTTCGCTAATCCACCTTTGGTAGTGACTTGTCCAGTTGGCCCCACATTAGATATTCAACAATGTCGGCAGCCCATTCTGGTTCTGTGTCCACATCAAATAAGGCAGCATTGGCCAGCTCATCGTCGGGTTGGGTTGCAACCTCCTTTCCCATTATTCGCGACACATGATCTGCCATGTAGTGTTGTTTTTCCTTGCGAACTACTAATTCTTGAATGCCTTGACCTTCAAACTTAGTTCTACATAGAATCTTCTATGTGACTCCAAACTTAATGCTTTAGTAAAAACATCTGCTGTCATATCTTGCATTTTACAGTACTGCAATCTGACATCTTCGTTGAGAATTTGGCTTCTGACGAAATGATACTTCAGTTCAATGTGCTTACTTCTGGAATGAAATCTAGAGTTGGCTGATAAAGCGATGGCACTTTGTGTGATGCCACAAAATTATTAAATATTGAATATCAATGTAAATATGGCATGATATACTTGGAAATGAAGATATGAGCCGAATAAGTATAAATCATGAAGAGGCCTAAGTCATTTTTCGAGAATATATCTCCTAAGTACTTGCCTTATAATAAAGGGCAAGACCTTTAAAAGGAAAGACATTGCCTTGGATAACCTTTACTAGGTCATCCATACGAAATGACTAGATATGGAAAGACATGTTAAACTAGAGTAATCTTAACTCTTAGTTAAACATACCTTTCATGGTATAATTGAACGTATTTTCAATCTAATTGTTAACTAGACCATTTCGCGGGAGCGACGCACCTGTAGTTTTAGAGGTGTGTTTGTTCGTCCCGTAGAACATATATTGATCTCACACTTCAGTCTCGAGCATCGAGAGAGAAGAGTTTATGCATATGTAAGAGGTTGAAGAAGTGAATAGAGTTCTGTGAGTTATTCTCCCCTCTATTCTCCGCATTGCTGAGTGTGAGTGATCTTGAGTCTACTAGCAATCTCTAACACATTACATGAATTACGCTCTGATTTGACAGACACTCTAGTGCATTACAGTCGTTTGTTGTGTATCCGTAAAGCATGCTCTAAATAATTGTCTTAAAATCATCTTATTCGTCTGTCGTGAATACTTTCTTTTCGGCACTTGAATAACGACTATCTTTGGTACAATCCAACAACAGAAGTACCCATCTGGTGATTCTCCCGGTGTTGCAAGTTTTGTTAACGAGATAGAGCAAGGTTTGATGGTCCGTATAAAAAGCAAAATGTGTGGCCATCAGGTAGTGCCAAAATTTCTTAACCACATAGATCATTGCCAGTGCTTCCCACTCTGTGGTTGAATAATTCATTTTTGTATCACTGAGCTGTCGACTTGCAAATCGGATTGGAAAATCCTTTTTGGGTTCACCTAGCTAGGTTAAGACTGCTCCAACTGCATACTTTGATGCGTCCGTATGCACATGAAACTCAATGGACCAATTGGGTGGGCGTAAGATTGGTGCTGAAACCAATGCATCCTTAAGCTTTTGAAAAGCCTTTAGGGCTTCCTCGTTCCAATGTGGATCCGTTCTGAGTTTGTAAATTGGATGAGCTAACTCCGCAAAATCAAGAATGAAGATCCTATAATAGTTAGCATGATCCATGAAGATGTAGACTTCGCGAATCGTCCCCGGTGGTGGTAGATCAATAATGATCCTGATCTTTGATAGGTATGTGGCGATCCCGGTTCTTGACACTATATGGCTGAGAATCAAGCCATGTGTCACCCAAAATTGACATTTTTCTGGATTCAAGGAGATCTGGAAGTTGCAACATTTTTGTAACACTTTCTCCAAATTAAATAAGTGTTCAGAATCTGGCTCTTGCACGCACAGGTCGTCCAAGAAAATTTCCAAATTTTTTTGCAAATATTCTTTGAATGCCGCCTGCATGACCCGCTGGAAGGTGCTTGGGGCATTACAAAGTCCGAATGGCATCACTTTATAGGCATAGTTTCTCCATTTCATGGCAAATGTTGTCTTGTGTTGGTCTTGGGGGGCTATCTTCACCTGGTTGTAGCCATGAAAGCCATCTAGAAAATTGTAGGCTTCGGCGCCAGCTACTATGTCGAGGACACTTTCCCTAAATGATAAAGAAAAATGATCTTTTTTTGTGACTGCATTTAGTACCTTTAGATTCACACAAATCCGCATTTTGTCGTTCTTCTTGGGTACTATAACTATCGGTGATATCCATTCCGTGTGCTCAATTTCATGGATGAAATCAACATCCATCAGCTTCTGCAACTCCTGCTTCATCAGCTCTGTATAATTCCGGTTGCAGCGATAGTAACGACTCACCTTGGGGACTGCTCCATCCACCAAGGGTATGGTGTGTTGGACTATTGTTGGTGGAATGCCCTTCAGATCACTGTAACTCCAGGCAAAACAGTCTTTATACTCTACCAACAAGGATCACAGTCTCTTGAATTGTGTGGGCGTTAATTATCCTCCCACATGCACTATTTTTTCTTCTTCACCTAGCACGACACGGTTCATCGGCTGTGTTCGCGCAGATCTCTCGAAGACTTGTTACATTGGTGCCTAACTTTGATCAGGCTCTCTCTGAACTTGAAGCATCATAATTACCAGTCGTCCAAGGTATAATTTTTGAAAGTTTCAGGCATCTCGTGAACTGGAGCTTGTCAAGATTCCTCTTTCAGCATATTGATCTTAGCCCAACTGGTCATCTTTTGGTTTTCTGTCATCTGTGTAGAAGATGACGCTATATCTGAGTCCATCTTGATTGACTTCAAGGAATTCAACACCTTCTTTTTGCTCTTTTTTGTCATTTTGGTGGATTCATCCTTGTTGTCTTTCATCATAATTGCCGTGACATTCACCTTGTGGTTGCGAATATCGACATCCACTATAGCTATCGCCTCTTCAGGTAGATCACTTCATCGGATCACCTGGTTGTAGCATTGATTCAACTGATTCTTCTTATTCGTAGGTGTCTTGGGTGGATCGATCCTTGAGGCTTTCGCCATAACAGACTTTTGCGATGGTTGAGCTGGTAATTTCTTGATTCCGTAACGATCTGGGTCCATGTGGTGTAGGAATTGCTCATCAGTCAGCTCAATCTCCCTATTATAAGTTAGAGCATGTTGCCAGGGGAATAAATCATCATCCATTGGGTTCTCAATAGGTTCCGCTGACAGCCATGCTACGTTTATCATATTCACCCCAAATGTGATTGGTGTGTCCATAGTGTAACACTTGAGTGAAGATGTACTGGGTTCAGGATCTGATTCATATTGACATGCTCGGCAGTCAATAGTTGCTAATGCATCCGTCCATCTCATGACATCAATCTTTGAATCATAGTGACCTCCCTTGGTTGGCCTTGGGCGATCAATCGTGTGATCTATCGTAGATGATCCGTCATCAGCTTTGGGTGCAATAGGTCTCACCGCCCATGTGGTTGGATCAACCTTTACAGCTTGCTCTCTGTTCTCAAAGGTGAGTTTCGCCGTACTCCAGTTGTGTACTACTTGCGCAGTCCTCACCCATGGTCTTCCCAATAACACACGGTATGCAGTTGGAGATTCAGGTATATCCATGACTACAAAAGTGATCACAAACTGCATGCCTGCTATTTTTACAGGGATATCAACAACTGCACCTTTTGGTTTCACGCAGGATTGATCCGCCAGCTTGATGGCGAATCTCCTTGTAAACCTCACTTTTCATACAAAGTAGTTGAGATCAAATTGACACATGATCCTCCATCTACCATTGTTGCCTCGTCCTCATATATTTTGTGTTTGATTGGCAAAGTGATGTTGTGTTCCTCACTTTCCCATGCTGTCTCGATGGGAGGACGTTACTTGTTTCTTCATAGCCCGTACAATATATGGGCTCAGGCGCTACTGGCTCCTCATCCGCTTTGGCCCATTCAACTAGAAGGCTTTTCGCTTGTGGTGCAATCCACAATAGTTTCCCAAGTGGTAAACTAACACGGCTTGCCAGTAAAAGTGCGAGCCTTTCAGTGCATGGTTCCTCGGGCTCCACCATGTGAAAAGGTGGTTCATGTTGATGCAACCAATCATTCTGATCAGTACGCAGTGGTGAGCCCACTTGCGGTTCCTGTTTGTCGCCAACTGGAGGTTCCGTGGATATGTCCCTTTCTTGCTCTTTTTCCTCCGCTTGTGCCTTCTGTACCCAATGTCGTATTTTCTGGTATTGTCTTCTTTCTTCCCTCACATTCGGATATGGCGCTGAAGTTGAGGGTTGGTCGTCTGTGACCGAGGGTGGTGGTGAGGGAGCCACTTCCTTCCTCTTCTGTACTCGCATGACAACTAACACAGGAGCGTGGAATTGTTGTCTTCCCGATGGCATCCCTGCTAGAACTGTTGGTTGTTGTATCGCAATGAAGTTGAGAGGTGCATTGGTTCTAGGTTTTAATGGACAATTCTTGTAACAGTGTCCATAACTGCATTCTTGGCAGAAGGATGTATATTGTCCTTTATAAGGACATTCCACAATTCTTTGTCCTTCGCCACATCCATAGCAGCCGTAGTTCCTCCCGCCTTGACGTTGAGTTTGAGCTGCATAGGCTGCAATGTATTCATTTATGGCAGGATCCATAAATGGTTCATCTGGTCCGTACCATTGCTGCTACTCGGGTTGAGGTGGTACTTCCATCTTTGGTTCCGCTACTGTCAGGTTTACATGGGCCACATGTTGATTGGCTGGCCCTAGTGGTGCAGGTAAGGCCATACGCTGTTGCTGATTCGATGCGCCATACCTCGGTGACGCGTTTGGTGCCCCTTGATGATATGGATAAGAAGTCTGGTAAGGACTTTTCTTTTGTTAAACAATCAGGGGGTTAAACGGGCAAAATGCCATATTGTGCGATATTGCATTGCACAGATGGTAGAATCTATGTGTCAGTCTCAGATTTTGCTTTAGGACTAGACACTCATTCGTTGTATGGTTTTGCGTGCACACTGAACACCATACATTCTCTCGTCGTGGATACTGTAGTTGGTTTGGTTTCGGTTGATGTGGCGTTACTACTACAGCTCCTTGTAAGGCTTTCAGTTTCTGGTCAACTCCGCCATAAGTTGTTCCATCTACTATTTGTGTAATTTTCTCATTTGCTCCAATAGTAGATCTGTGGATAGAGCATATGCGTTTGATGATGATGATGCTAATGAGGGAGTAGGAGTGTGGGTGGATGGATATTCATCGTCAGATCTCTCGTCCTCTTCCCTGATGGCATCTTCCATAGCTTCTTGCAGGGTAGCATACTGCTCCCATCGTTTCAATTCTCTTCTAATGCTTCATGGTAGTCGGGCTAGGAACCACATGATCACCGCATGATCTGGAGTTAGGGCTACACTGCACTCGGATCGTAGATGTTTGACTCGTTCAATATAGTCCATGGCCCTTTCTCGTTTTCCCATCTTGACTTTACTCAGCAGGAGAAATGGGTCTTCCAAGAACATCCTTGGTTTAAAGCGCATGATGAGAGCCGCTTTAACCGCGTCCCAGGTGGATTTTTCTTCCTCTGACAGGTTGAAAAACCAATCCTGAGCCACTGCCAATAAGGACATGGAAAACATCAGCTTTTTTGCAGGTGTCTGTTCGCCATAGATTTCACAAGCTTGCTCATAGATCTGGAGGAATTAGATGAAATCTGATGATCCGTCATATTTTGGTATCTCCATCCATGGTGCTCTTTGGACTGCTTGCAAGGGAGCAACATGTACAGGTTGGCCCATTGGTTCCATTGGTGCTAATTTTGATTCTGCCTCTTCTTGCACAACTGCTAATCTGGGACGGTGTGGTGCTTGATTTGCTATCCTTCGTGCTATTGATCATCCCGATCTTAGATTCATCCGATGGTGGGTTCCAAAGTAGTTGGATCATGCTTTGTACAGTGAAATACAGTCTGGATCTTAAGGACCTGATCAATTTGATCGGCCTGAAGTAAAATTTAGACCTTTTACAATGGTTTTTCCTTGATAACTTCTTACTCCTTGCACTGATTGACCTGAGATTTTGATAGTAGCTGGATCTGGTGCAGATCTTTCCACTGATCTAGTCTCCAAGGGTTCTCTTTTGTGAGGGTTGGCTGTGCGAGGGTTGTTTATCTATTTTTGCAGATAAGAAACTTGATATCTCTCAGATCTTTGGGAAGTAACTCTCTCAAGGATCATAGTAGCTGGATCTGGGTCAGATCTCACTATGGAATTCTCTACGAGAGTTAACTCTTGCACTAAGTAAAAATTTCACTGTATGCGAGGGTCCAGAATCACTATCTTGGCTTGATCTTCACCAAATCTCAAAACTAACTCTCGCAGGCTTCATCACTGATGGAAATTATCATTCTGAATTGATTAAGAGGGTTTGTGAGAGTTCTTACTGGAAGAATTTGTTGGATCTTCATTTTTTAGTGATTTTTTAGCACTTAAACCCAATTTTCAGCTCACTGGAATCAAACTAACTCAAACAGGCTTTTCTAGGTCCTGGCCTCACTGAGATGGAACTTCAGAATCCTCTACGAGAGTTCTTGCCCACTGGAACTGAAAATTTTGGTATTTGCAAGGGTTCTCTGGTACTTTCCCATCTTTTTTTCACTGGGAACTCTCGCACAGGCACTCAGACATCAAACTAACTCTCGCAAGCTTCTCTGTGTCCTGGTCTCAGTGAGATGGAACTTCAGAGGGGAGTGCGAGAGTTTTGGTGAACATTTGAATTTTTTTGGATTTTTTTTCAAGGATTTTTTGAATTTTTTATGATTTTTCTCTGATTTTTGCAATCTGCTTGGAACTAACTCTTGCAGGCTTCTATGCAGGTCTGGGACAGTACCTTGGAGCTACTGCCAGTCATGCAAGGGTTAATTTACACTGATTTTGGAAATATAAAAATCTGATGAGATTTTAGGCTCATTTTCCTTCCAAAATATAGATTGGTGTGTTTTTTTAGATTTTTGGCTAGTTGGTTTGGGTTTCAAGCCCTAAGAGGTTGTTCAGGGCCTCCTCTACCCTCTCACACCTCCTCTGCTAGCTGTGAACAGTCCAAATACAAAAAAATACAGCAAATTAACTCTAAACTCCCAAAAATCTACCTAAAACTACTCTAAAAAAACAAGAAAATAGCTAAAATGCAACTACACTAGTTAGTGGAAACCTATCCCTGGCAACAGCGCCACTGTAGGGTCTTCGATGCAACATTGTAATAACCCTCCTGCTTGTCAACAAGGGTTAGTTCACTGGATAGGCACCTAACTATGCATAAATGCTACTTCTAGTTAGTTCCCTACTTTTTATTTGATTCTACCTCCCCTAACTCTACTCACACTAACTCTACTACCCTAACTAACTTCATCATGATTGTTGGTGAAGAGAAAGGATAGAATAGAAGAGAAAGAAGAAGGAGAAGAGAGAAAGAGAAAGAGATGAGATGGAGGTTAGCTCAAATGCTCAATTTCACTGCTTATGGAAAAACCTTAACTAGCATAAACAAAAAGCATGGGAAATGGAAATAACAAGCAAAGCACAAGAATAGCATAAGCAAGAGTGATTAGCAAATGAGGATGCTTAAGCTCTCAAAATGATAGAGTCTCCTCCTCTATATTAAGCATGGAAATAGAGTACAAATGGTGCCTTTTTATAAAATGGGGAAGGCCCTTGCCCCAAAATCCTATTGGCTAATATTTACATTGATCCTATCCATTCATCTTGGACCCAACTTGATCCAAGGGTCCACAAAAAGTACTTTGAAATTTACAAGATTCATGTGAGTCCCAATTTGGACCCAACTCTAAAAAGTAATCTCCAAGTTTAAAAATGACTTTGGGCCTCTAGTTTTATTTTAATTCAAAGGCCCAAGTCTATTTTATTTTATTTACAATTTAAGCTTGCATGCTCATTGGGCCATAGGCATATGCACGTAGGATGGCATGCCCTTGCAACACATTTTATTAGTTGATTTTATTTATTTACAATTCATTGGGAATATCCCCAACAATCCAAGAGAGATCCAAGTCCAAATAGGACCAATAGGGTAGCAGATCATCAATTTACACCAGTAAGCCCCCCAATTTGCAGATCAAAGTGGCAAAATAAGGGCAAAATACCAAAACTGATGGATCTGCTACCAAACTTCAAGAGAGTTACCTACAGTTAGATCTAACATGGATGTAACAGATTACCACTTTGCAAAAGTTAAGAATCATAGAATCTCAAGGTCTTGTCAAAAAAAAAAAAAAACCATTTTTTTCATGATTTTTGAAGATCCCCTGGGAGATAGCTCTTGAAACTTGGACAGTCATTAGATCTGACTTAAATGCATCTATAAAAATCTTTGCAAGAGCTGCTGATGGAAAAAACATTATTTTTTAGTGTATGCGAGGATTCCAAGGAGCAGAATCTTCAGAACCCTCGCAGAGCATCAAGATCATCAAACCAGCCTTTGCAAGGGGCATAGATGGAATTAGAGCAGTAAAATTAGCCTGTCTACATGGTCTGATTTTGAAAATCCAACCACTGGAGCAAGTTGTACGAGCATTCACTTCCTGCGAGGATTGAACCCTCATACAAAAAGCTTTGCAAAGTAGAACTCACCGAAGAACCGACCTCCCCTCACACAAATAATGACTCCCTCTTAATCTGACCATACATGCAAACATGTGATATAGTGGTACTTTGCTCTCGTCGTAGTGCATACTTACGTCGTGCACATGGGCATGGTATTCTCTGGTGTAATGAGGCCTCTGATCCTATATGTGATGGTCCTGCCTCATCATCTGAAGATGAGCCATTTGCATTGGTGCACCTTGGCAGTTGACAATGGATGGAACACAAAATTAGAAATGAACAGCAATACATAAAACAAACTAGATAAATGCATTGAGATGAATAAAAGACATGTATATAATAACTAAATTTGAGTCTAGTTCAACTAGTCTCTCGAAATTAGCAATACAATTGCAAGATAAATTACACCAAATTTTAAGATCATTCTAACTAACCCCCTACCCATTTATATTTGTCACAAGGCCAACTGCAATTTTGTGATCCATGCTCATTGGTTTGTGACAAGGCCAAATGAAATCTTGTGAAGAGCGAGGCTAGCCTTGTACTGATGCACATAGGCATGGATCGGATTACACCTCGTAATGTGAACCATGTCTACATGCATCATTACATGGCTAGCCTCGCTCTTCAGTTATCCCAAACCAATGAAAACTGATATTTGCATATTGTTCTACTTCGGTGTCCAATTGAGGGGTTGCACGAGGGGCGCATGTTAAGGGGTTCAAGATTCCATACTCCTAAACTAATGAAAACAATAGGGATCCGCATGATCTGCTTGATAAGAATCTAATTTTGTACAGTCAATCGCAAAAGAGTATGTCATTGAGGAGTTCGTGTTTTTGATCAATTCTTCTTTGCTTTTGGATCTTTGTACGTAGAAAGTTCTCGCCAGGCTTTTTACTATAATATATTGTCAGTTTTTTTTGTTTCAAAAAATAGGTCCGGACCGGGTTTTTATAAGAACCATCAGTTCCTATACTAGATTCTCAATATATAGTATTTTTATAAAAATTAATAATAAATCATTTCGAAAATGTTTATTGCATACTATCTTAAAATTCGATCACATTATTTATCAAAAGACATGTGGAAGCCACGTACAAAAAGGTGTAAGCGCACAAAATTTGAGCATTCCTCCACTTATCAGTTACTCTTAAAAATTTCACACTCTTCAATGCCTATGATATTTCAATTGTGCAAAAAAAAAAAAAAAACACTTCACAGCTAAACAACTCTAATAAATAAACACTCTAAAAATATGACTTTTATGAAAGCTGCTGAAAAAAAGTGTTGCACAATGTCTTTAGTTTTTAACATTCCACTTATCAACTAACTACGCATCAACAAAAAGGATAACCTTGAAAAAGTCTTGTTACAATACTGTCTATCTTAACTTCCTTGGTCTCATCCTACTCATGAATAAATAGTCACTTGCTAAAAGTCCTTAATGAATGTTAGGCTCTGTAGGGTGAATTGATACTTGGGTTATCCCCCCCCCTACAAGGCTCAAAGGGGCTCGACGGTTCTCAACTGTGGCCAGTTCTTACAAAAGAGCATAACCGCCAGTTCTACACATAAGCCAGTTCTTGAGAAATAGTGTACCCGCTGGTTAGGGTCTTTAGAACCGGGTTGATAAGTGGGTTGAGAACTGAAAATAATAAATCGTTACCTGGCCAACACTAGTCCAGACATATGTAAATGGATCCCTTGGAAAATTACAGTTTTGCAAATTCACTACTTTTGATAAAAGTCAAATTTCAAAATTTTGGGTAGTTGTGTCGATGTTTGGACACCTATGACATCGTTTAACCAGATGATCAACAGATAAAAAATTGTGCCATCTAGTGCACTATATATTCTTTGACAAGGCTTGGGAATATAATGGCCAGCAATCTTTGAAAATTGTGTGACTTTAGAATGCATCAATTTTGAGTTGATTTTAGCATTTAGTGGAGGCCTTGGAATGGACCTCAGAACAGACCACAGAATACTGACTAATTCTAATTTAGTTAGGGCCTCAAAATAACCTTTGAAATATTGAAGCTAATGTGAAGTGTATACCGAGGCCCAAACATATTTTTAAATTTTGAAAAGACTGACCATTATTGTGGCATTTTTGAGGAGGGAAGAGGAGTGGATGATGGAATCAAGGGATGTACTTGTTGTCTTTGTCCTCTCCCTTCTTTGTTGATCCTTGCTTACCCTCTTTATCCTCTTTGCTCTCCTTATTCTCCTCACATTTGAGTGCTCCTCTTGCTTCTCTTATTATTGTTCTTTGCTTTCTCCTCTTGCATTTTGCTTGTTCCTCTTGCTCCTCTTGCACTTTGCTTGTTCCTATTGCTCTTCCTCTTTGCTTACTCCTTGCAAAATCAAATGTGGTGAGCTCAAGAAAAAAAAGGAAAGTGAAGGATGGAGGCTTTTTTATTGTTGGATACACGGTAGTCTCTTTTTCTCACTCTCTCTTTCTCTAACATCATAGTATCCATCTCAAAGTGATTGCAGTTTGGTTTTATTGACACCATGTTTTCTATGCAGGTTTATTTTGAGGCACAGGAGTAGACAAATCCACAAATTAAAAGGTTTTTTAAAGGTAGTAGGCAGGTCAAAAAGGCCGTCGGAATAGGCGGATCTACAAGATTTGCTATTCTGATGGATATTCTGATGACTTATTTTCTATTTATCAGATGCTTTAGGGTGCTGTAGATCCGTAGTTGGGGGTGCTATAGATCTAGACTTTCAGAGAGTCGAAATGCCTATCGAAATATATGGATCTGTGGGATTTGTTAAATCAGCACCTATTCCAATGGGTGTTTTGATGCCAGATCCTGCTGGCGATCCAATTTTTTGGTGCATTTGCAAGATTCCATATGAACGTTTGTTGCTCTTTTTGTAAAATTAATTTGTTACAACTATTTTTTGTGATACTATTTTTGTTTTGTAGGTTTCATTATTGATTACTGGGCCGATATTCATCATAGCATTTCGGACAAATCATCATCATAGCAACTCCATGAGGTACTCGATATAAATCATGCTAGTTCTAATAGTATACCAATGTCTATTACGAGGCCTATTTTGACCTCGTTTTAAATGTTTTTTTTAGCTTTCCAATGACAGATTTGTGAATTTTATGATGCATTTGTGAAGCTTAGTTGTTTTTTTGAGCAAAATCTTCAAATGGTGATGACTAGTTCTATGATTTTCCCATGAGGATTTGTTACATGGCTTTTTGAAATGAAATTGTTTTGCAGTTTTTTAAGCCAATTTTTGGGCTCTAACATCATCCAAGCAGTTGGCTAACACAACTAGTAGCAGTTCCAAGTACTTGTACAATATTGTAGCAGTTTGTCTCCTATTTTTTGTTGTAGATCCACATTTTGTAGTGTAGGACTACATTCAATTTGACTTACATTAGAATTTATGAAAATAGATCTCCACATCTTAGAAACAAATCTATAATTTTGTTTATAAATCTGTTGATAATGTGTACATCTATCAACTAGGGTGGGAATCACTAGAGGTCAGAACAGACCTCAGAATATCTGGATCTGTTTAAGACAGTATACCATTTCTTATTCCAAGGTCCATTCCGACCTTTGCTCATACATTTTTTACAATTCATAAACAGATTATATGCTAGATTGTTATCAGCTCATAAATGCTAGATTATATACCTCCGCTCATAAATGTTTACCTCCTATCTTTTGTTGTAGATGCACACTTTGTAGTGTAGTAATACATGCAATTTTAGTTTACATTAGGATTTATGAAAATACGTCTACAATTATTGATGAATCTGTTGATAATGGGTGGGAATTAGTGGAGGTGGAAACAGGCCTCGGAATATCTAAATCTGTTCAAGACACTATACCATCTTTTATTCCGAGGTCCATTCCGACCTCTGCTCTTACATTAAAAAAATGATCTCTGGTAAACATTGGAAATTTGTGCTTGAACAATGCTAGATTATTACCACCTCAGCTGATATATCAAGATTACAAAATTCTTGGCCCAGCTGATACATCAAAATGAACAAAATGTGACTCAACACCACCACATTTTTTAGATTCTTTCACCACATTGAGGCCTTCACGTTGCCTTGTTGATTACGTTTGTCCTTGAAATGACGACACTTCTCCACTAGTGTTTTTATGAACCCGTTGGGAAACTCCATAGTTGGCTTAAGAAAACAAATGATCTCCGCTCTCAACAATTCGTGGTATACATAATTAATGTCTCAAGGTTACTAGTTCGTGCTACTCTGATTTGTAGGATCTTAATCTAGTCCTGTTATTTTAATTTACAGGATCATGATTTATGTGTTGTGTACTGGTTATGTTTCATGCTTAGAAATAGAGAGAGAGAGAGAGAGAGAGAGAGAGAGAGAGAGAGAGAGAGAGAGAGAGAGAGAGAGAGAGAGAGAGAGAGAGAGAGAGAGAGAGAGAGAGAGAGAGAGAGAGGTAACCAACACTCCCAATTCTAGGAAGGTGTGTAGCCCTTGTTTTCTTCCGATAAAGACGTGGTTCAAATGTTTCTTGTTGAATGATAAGCTCCATGAAAAAGCCCAAACGTCGTAGGGAGGGAGCATGTGGTGACATTCTGGAATAGGATAGAATGTGAAAGATTCAACTAGTTTCATCACATTTTGCAATATTTCCATATTTGGCATATTGAGGCCAAAACTTGTTTTAGACTTAGAGGTTGACTTTTCAAAGTTCATTAGTCTAAATTTCATTTGAATAAACACTTTTTGAAAGTGTGGGAAAGATAGAATGCGAGTTTGAGTAGATTCAATTTGAATAAGTTGGGTACATTGAATCTAGACCCAAAATTGGTAGGGTTAGCATTTTGGTGGGAAAGCCAAGTGGCCAAATAGGGTTTGGACCTGTTATAAAAGGATGTAACTTGTGGAGAGAGTCATCTTCTCTCTTCTCTATCTCATTTCATGCTTATACATGGTTCTCTTGGATTCTACTATCCATTGGTGCACTATCTTGGTGATTGCTTGCAATTCTATGTGTAGAATGATCTATATTTGCTATTTTTGGATCCACACGTGTGAAATACAGTAGCTTGCTGGTTTTGTATGGACAGCAACAGTACATAATCATTTCATTCAAGTTTGATCAAGTTCTATTAGTGTTTGCATCTAAAATTGTGTGTAGATGCTGATTTTTCTACATTGGTAAAATTGGTAGTGTATTTCTCTTTCTAACCAAAGATCATTCAAGTAGATTGGATCTTAAGGATCTGAAATATTTCACATGGTATCAGAGCCAGGTTATGAAGGAGAAAATCAGATCTATCAATGATTTGGTGAAGATATCAAGTCTAGAGCATGCTAGAGAGGATTCTACACCAAAATCGAATTTTTTGCTTTTGTAGATTGGATCTTTTGTAAATCAAAACACTAAATAGGTCAATAAACTTGTTCAATTCCATTTTTTGAATTCACATGCTGGATTTGGCTGATTTTTGGATCATTGGTTCAGCCTAAGTGGTGGCTTATAGATTGCATATCAAATTTTCAACATTTGCATGTAGATTTGGAATAGTCAATTTTTTGTGATTTTGTCAGAACCCTAATTTTGATTGGATCTCTAGATAGTGAGGTTGCTGAACTTCATTTGAGTGTGTTTAAATCTTAGGAAGTGGCAAAAGTCATTAGATTGAGGATAGATTATAGGTTGATCAAGATTCCATGATTCTATGTGTTGATTTGTTTGGATAAGTGCTAGAAGAGAATTTGTGAGATAGTTTCAAATCTTGGTGATTTCTTTTGAAAGCATTTGTTGTTGTTCAAAGGAGTGCTTTGTGCATTGAAGCAGGTTGAAAGAGAAGATCAGGTCATTGCTACATGGCAACCTCAATTGGAGTCATGTGGGAAGCCAATGATAGGCTTACCTCAAGTAACTATTCATTATGGAAAGTGAGGATGGAGTCACTTCTTGAGATGAATGATGTTCTGGATATTGTTGTAGGTTTCGAGGAGAGACCAGCAACACAACAAGATCAATTGAGGTATGACAAGAGGGCCAAGAAGGCTCTACACATGATAAAGATGAATGTTACCAATGAACTTCTCAAGGAAGTTGGTAAGTGCACATCATCTTTGGAAGCTTGGAATTCATTGAAGAAGCTTTATGAATCCAAGTCTACTTCTAGAGTGTTGACTCTAAGAAGGCAAATCTTTTCTTGTTTGCAAAAGAATGAAGAAAGTCCAAGTACTTTTGTTTTGAGAATGAAAGCATTGAATGATGAGTTAGCTTGCATAGATGAAAGCATTAAGGAAGGAGCTTATTCAAGTGATTCTTAATGGCTTGTTGGATGCTCATGCTAACATTGTTCAGAGTATTGCTATTCAAAAGACTTTGCCAAGTTTGATGGATCTTCAAGAGATCTTGATCAATGAGGAATATAGGCTTCAAGCAAGAGGTGGATCTACATCGACACTTCAAGAGGATGCTATGTTCACAAAGGGCAAATTCAAGGGAAAAACCAAAAGCAAGTGGTCTAAAGGGCAAGATCAAGTGGATGCTTCTTCAAGTGGCAAAAAGAAGGATAGATCAAAGCTCAAGTGCTTCTATTGTGGCATCAAAGGACACTTTGCAAGTGAGTGCTACAAGAAGAAGAGAGATTAAGGAGACAAGCAAGGTAATCTTACTCTTGATGAGGATGGTTTGGATGTGCAAGATGCAAATGATGATGCTTTTGTGATGTCTTCATGTATGCTTGCTAATGATGGAGATCTAGATCCTTGGTGGATTGATAGTGGAGCAAGTTCACACATGACCTTTCACAAAGAGTACTTCACTTCTTTGTTGGCATATGGAGATGACAAGAGGGTGATTTACATGACCAATGATGGTGAGTGTGCAATCAAAGGGATTGGCACAGTTCCTATTTCTCTCTCTACAAATAGGAATGTTCATTTGGAGGATGTCTTGTTTATTCCATCTATTACCAATAATTTGCTTAGTGTGAGTCAAATGCTAAGTAAGGGCCTCAAGGTGGAGTTTGATGGAGATGCTTGTTTGATCAAAAGGAAGGATGTCTTGATTGGAAAAGGTAAAAGACAAGGGAAGTTGTTCAAACTTGATGCTTGTGTTATTGCTAACCAAGTTGGATGTGTTGCAAGGGAGCAAATTTCTATTCAATAGGTTTGGCACAAAAGGATGGGACACCTCAACTTCAAGTCATTGGAGGTAATGGCAAGGAAGAAGGTTGTGATTGGTCTTCCAAGTTACTTAAGTAATGACAAGCATGTTTGTGAGTCTTGTGCTTTGTCTAAGTCACATAGATTACCTTATACTAGATCTATTTCTAGATCTACAAAGCCTTTTCAACTTGTACATTCGGATATTTATGGATTTACTACAATTAGCAATAGTGGAGCTAAGATGTATGTAACATTCATTGATGATTTTAGTAGATTTTGCTGGATCTATCTACTAAAGAGCAAGGATGAAGTGTGTGATGTCTTTGTCAAGTTCAAGAATGCAAGAGAGAACCAATTTTCCACAAAGGTCAAGTGCTTGAGAGGTAACGATGGTGGTGAGTACATATCTAACAAGTTCAAGGCCTTTTGTGATGAGCATGGGATCAAGAGGGAGTATACAACATCAAGGACCCCACAACAAAATGGAGTGGCTGAAAGGAAGAATAGAACTTTATGTGAAAGTGTTAAAGCTATGAGGTTAAGTGCTATTCTTGACAAACCATTTTGGGATCAAGCTTTGTTGTGTGCCAATTTCTTGTGCAATAGGTGGCCGAGTGCTATTTTGGATGGAAGGACACCTTTTGAGATGCTATTAAAGAAGAGGCCGAGTGTCAACTTTCTAAGAACCTTTGGATGCACATGCTATGTCAACATTACTCTTGATGATAGGACCAAGGAGGATCCATCTTCAAGAAGAGGTATTTTTGTTGGATATAGTGAGGTGAGTAAAGCCTACAAGGTCTACATTCTTTCTACTAACAAAGTGATTGTTGGTAGAGATGACATTTTTTATGAGGGAAACATTCCAAAGGTGTCTTCAAGCATGATTTATGGTAAAGTAGATGGATCTAACATTCTTGAAGTTGATAAGAAGGATCCTACTTTGGATGGTGGTGATGATGGACCTTCATCAAGTCAAAAGCCAAGGAGAACATCAAGAGAAAGACAAGTACCTTCAAGGCTCACATATGATCAATAGGGTAAGCAAGTAGTTTCTGGAAATTATGTTGCTTTCCTAACCTCTTTGGATGATCCTACAAGTGTAGATCAAGCAAGGAAAGAAGAGGAGTGGATCCAAGCAATGGATCTCGAGTATCAAGCTCTTATGAAGAATGGAACATGGAGATTGGTGGAGTTTCCTAAGGACAAGAAAGCTATTGGATGCAAATGGATCTTCAAGGTGAAGACAAACCAAGATGGATCTATCAACAAGTACAAGGCAAGGTTAGTGGCAAAAGGATATGCTCAACAACAAGGAATTGACTATGATGAGACCTTTGCACCCGTGCAAAGATGGTAAGCACTCGAGTCATCATTTCACTTGCTACACTTTATGGATGGGATCTATGGCAAATGGACATTTCAAATGCATTTTTGAATGGTGATCTTGAGGAGTAAGTATACATGGAGCAACCCGAGAGCTACATTTTATCAACAAAGCCAAATCATGTGTGTCTTCCACAAAAGAGTTTGTATGGCCTTAAGCAAACACCAAGGAGTTGGTATGCTAAGCTTAACACTTTTTTACTCTCTCAAGGCTTTGTTATGAGTGAGTATGATCATTCACTTTATTATAGGTTTGTTAAAAATGATGTTACCATCTTGCTAATCTATGTGGATGATATCATCTTGAGTGGTGGAGACAATCAAGATGTGGAGGATATCAAGAATGCTCTTAAGAAGGAGTTTGAGGTGCATGATCTTGGTAATTTGCATTACATTTTAGGAATAAAAGTCATTAGATCTTCTCAATCTACTTTCATTTGTCAAGAGAAGTATGCTAATTCTATTCTAGAAAGATTTCATATGGTAGATGCAAAAGCTATTGATACACCTATGGAGTCTCATGTAAAGCTTACTTTAAGAGGTAATGAAAGATCCTTCAAGGACATTACTCTCTATAGAAAGCTAGTTGGTTCACTCATCTATCTAACCATTACTAGACCTTATCTAAGATATTGTGTTGGAAGATTGAGTCAATTTATCAAGATATTGAGGAGCATTGGAAGCTAGGAAAGCGAGTTTTGAGGTACATCATTGGAACTCGAGATTTTGGCATATTGTATGAGGGATCATCACCTAATCTTTTTGGATTTTTAGATTCGAACTATGCTGGAGATGTAATAAATAGGAAATCCATTAGTTATTATTTTACTTTCATAGGTGATGGAGCTATATCATGGATGTCAAAGAAACAAGCCACTATCTCATTGTCATCTAGTGAGGCCGAGTACAAAGCTCTTACACATTGCACAAAGGAGATGGTATGGATCAAAAGGATGATCAAGGATCTTCACTTGCTGGATTTTTCAGAGAGCCCAATCATCTTTTGTGACAATCAATCAGCCCAAAGAATGGCATCCAATCCTATCTTTCATGCTAGGAGCAAGCATATTGAGATACAATATCATTTTGTGAGGGAGCGAGTCATTGCAAAGGAGGTGGAGCTTCAACATGTGTCTTCAAGGGAATGTGTAGCTGATATCTTCACCAAAGCATTGGGAAAAGACTTGTTCATGAAGCATAGGACTTCACTTGGAGAATTATCAAAGTCTATGCTAAAACTAGTTGAAGAGGGAGTGTGAAAGATTCAACTAGTTTCATCACATTTTGCAATATTTTCATATTTGGCAAATTGAAGCCAAAACTTGTTTTGGACTTAGAGGTTGACTTTTCAAAGTTCATTAGTCTAAATTTCATTTGAATAAACACTTTTTGAAATTGTGGGAAAGATAGAATGCAAGTTTGAGTAGATTCAATTTGAATAAGTTGGGTACATTGAATCTAGACCCAAAATTGGTAGGGTTAGCATTTTGGTGGGAAAGCCAAGTGGCCAAATAGGGTTTGGACCTACTATAAAAGGATGTAACTCGTGGAGAGAGTCATCTTCTCTCTTCTCTATCTCATTTCATGCTTATACATGGTTCTCTTGGGTTCTACTATCCATTGGTGCACTATCTTGGTGATTGCTTGCAATTCTATGTGTAGAATGATCTATATTTGTTTTTTTTGGATCCACACGTATGAAATACAGTAGCTTGTTGGTTTTGTACGGACATCAACAGTACATAATCATTTCATTCAAGTTTAATCAAGTTCTATTAGTGTTTGCATCTCAAATTGTGTGTAGATGCTGATTTTTCTACATTGGTAAAATTGGTAGTGTATTTCTCTTTCTAACCAAAGATCATTCAAGTAGATATGATCTTAAGAATCTGAAATCTTTCACATAGAACCGTACGGTTCGAGAGTATGTTCTTTCTTTTTTTTCTCCTCATGTGTGTTTAGGTTTTTAGGGTTTAGGGTGTGCGTGTGTGATGCCATTCGTTTATGTTTCATGATTACTAGTTCATGCTACCCTAATTTGTAGTATCTTGATTCATGTTTCATGCTTACTAGTTCATGCTACTTTGATTTATAGGATCTTAATCTATTCATAATATTTTAATTTGTAGGATCATAATCTATGTGTTGTTTATTGGTTATGTTTCATGCTTAGAAATAGAGAGAGAGAGGGATATGGAGAGAGAGAGAGAGAGAGAGAGAGAGAGAGAGAGAGAGAGAGAGAGAGAGAGAGAGAGAGAGAGAGAGAGAGAGAGAGAGAGAGAGAGAGAGAGAGAGAGATCATGGAAGAGAGAAAGGTAACCAACACTCTCAATTTTAGGAAGGTGTGTAGCCCTTGTGTTTTTCCGATAAAGACGTGGTTCAAATGTTTTTTGTTGGACGATAAGTTCCACGAGAAAGCCCAAATGCCGTAGGGAGGGAGCATGTGATGACAGTCTGGAATAGGATATAACTGTATGGTTCGGGAGTTTTGATTACCACTCTACTATGTTCTTTATTTTTTTTCTCCTCGTGTGTGTTTAGGTTTTAGGGTTTAGGGTGTGTGAGTGTGCGTGTGCGTGTGCATGTGCGTGTGCATGTGTGATGCCATTCGTTTATGTTTCATGATTTTCACCCCTCACATTTTCCCTCCCTTTGGACCCACTACCACTGAGTTTTGTCCTTTCGACTATACTCCATGGGGTCATGTTTCACCATGGGGTTTTCAGTCCACTCCGTTCCAGCCCTCCCCTATCTATTCTCTCATCCCAACACTCCCCCTTGGCTGTCTCCCCTTGGTACCCCCCTCTCCTTCCCTATTCCCCCCCCCTGTACACTACATACACCCGTAGCATCAGTATTCTCCTGTCGGCGGGGCATCACCCACACCTGAGGCCACCCCCTCAAACACTTCCAGGGCCACATCTCCCTTACCGGAGGCCACCCCTTTAGACACTCCCATGGCCACATCGCTACTAGCTGCCATCCCGCTATTGTATGACATAGATAGGGATGGTCACATCATTGAGAATAATTATGGTAAGGCGATCATCTCACGCATGAGGATGCTCATGTATATCCACTTTTCCAGAGACATTTTTCACGGTTGGCGCGATGTTAGCGATGATCGCAAGAATCGCATCATTGACCAACTGCGTAGTGAGTTCCCTGTCCCATCCCAGGACATGGAATTCGCACGAAAATGGATGAGGAGCCGCATGGGAGCTGTGATGAGCCACCGCAAATTGGAGATCCGAGATGCAGTGAAAGACGAGAGAGGCAAGCCTTCCCACGTGGAGAAAGAGGACTAGAAACATGTGAAGAAAGAGTATCGAGATGATTCAGAACGCTTCAGATAGCAGCGAGAGGCAGCTAGAGTCTGACAAGAGACCACAGGGCCTTCTCACTTGGTGGCGAGGGATATTTTCAAGCCCACTTTGAAAGTCTACCTATAACCATTTGTGTATTTGTGTAATTTGGCCAAGGCACGTTGGAATAAAATGCTCCCTTTATATGATCAAAATTTGGAATGTTTGTTCAGCGATCCGTCGTGGGACGTTCTTCTACACATGACGAGTACATGTATGCGTATTCCCACAGTATGCAGGCAATACTTGAGTTATTGGAGAGGCAGGGCATGCGTATAAACTAGGATGCTACTCCTCAGGTATGACATCAAATCCATTTTATGTTCTTTAAAATTGTTATTTTCTCTCACTCTCATATGATTGTTTGAAAGACTAATTCATGTGTCTTAGCGCGTGCAGGAAGAACAAGCTCCACATGGCGGAGATGATGAAGAGAAATATGATAGGTCTAGCTAGTGTTTTGGCTCTATAGCTAGCCTTTCCATATTTACAAACACTTGTGTACATGTTTTTACATCTATCATTTTTATTCGTACATTTGCCAATCATCTTTCAATGCAGCTAGTTTTTTATGTAATCTTGAACATTTGCCAATCATCTTTCGATGCAGCTAGTTTTTAATGTAATCTTGAACCTTGACTAGTCATGTAATTGAAATGTATTTGGCCCTAAAACCATGTAGAAATGTTTAATTTATTTATTATAAAGTGTAATTATTGTGGTTAACGTGTGATTATTGTGTTGTACTATAATATATTCAACTATGGCTGAATGTAAAGAATCACTTTTTTTGTTCTACCCTAGACCCTTAACTCATTTATTTGAATTTATTTCTTGCACTAATTAACTCTACATAGTTGTATGTTCTGAAAATATATTTTATTGCTTGTAGAGATGATCCCAAATCGTATCCCCAATGTTTCATGACACATCTCCAAGTCATGGATCTGGCCGCAGTCGCGGGTCGTCCCATTTTTTATCCATGAGTGACGATGAGGTCTTCAGTTATATGGGTGGGATGTCTCTCTTGCATGCAGACATGATCATGGAGAGACTATGCACTCATTGGGATGCACAGAGTTCAGGTAGGTTTTCCACATCTTCTCGTTCTGAGGAGATCCAGTCCCCACAACCCTCCGACTGAGGTGTTTCCCCTTTTACGAGGGTCTATCTAGCGGGAGTCCCTCCCCCGAGCACTCTAATGCAAGAGCCTCTTCCCAACATTTTGGTCAGGAAAAGAGCAATCATAGGAGAACTCACCTCAGCGGCGACCCTTGTTGTGGCAGTGAAGCCGATGATGTCGTGCTTCATGTGGTCTCGAGTCCAGCACATCCATCTAGCAGGCCTCATTGTAGATCTTCCTTACTTCGAAAAACCCTAACTTAGGAAGCAATGTGGATGGCGCGTGATACTTTGACTCCTACATTTGCCACACCTTATTATCCCAACACCCCCACACTCTCTCCTCGCATATTCTTCTTTGGTACCCACACCCCCTACAAGGTCTCCATGGCACCGTGATCCCTCTTGCCAGGCCACCCATTTTTTCTCCCATTCAGACCCAAGTTGGTTACACTCCCACTCAAACTCCTCCCCAACCTTCTCCTCTTCATACCCATCACATTCGCATTTCTGCACTCCCTGTTTGCTCTCTCATTGTCTCGTCTCTCTGTGTGTGCACAAGAGCGATACTTCAACCGTACATATTGCTTATGTGCGTGTGTAGTGTACTCTTTTTTTCACGAATACTCCCCTCTCGCACAGAACCGATACTAGGCAATGGCTTCCTCGTCTGATCCTAGTCGAGGAGTCTTTGTTGTCCAGATTTCTCACTCAGTTTGGTATAACTGAGCGCATAGAGTACTTCAAGTCCCTTTTCCGGCCTTTCTTCCATGTGTTCAATACAACACAATAGAGTCCGGATGTTTTTTATGACCAGTATGTCAGGTTTAGGGATATAATCAGTATCTCTTTAATCTCTTTGTGTAATGCTGACCTTGTACATACTTTTCCACATTATAAGCAGTGGCTAGACATGATGTACACTAAACTTTTTGACCAATTTAAGAATTCCAATTAATGTAATTGTTGCAAACGGAAATATCGTTTTCTTGAGTATCAAATCGGATTTGTGTTTTTCTTGTTAGTACAGATCCTAGTAGAGTCAGATACATCGATTCCTGATATTGAGATCCCTTCATCCTCCAATACTGAACATTCCATAAAGGATATCAGTCATTTCTTGGTGGATACTCCTGATAAAGACACTGAGTACTTGAACGGTAGATACTGATAAGCTGAGGTATCCTTTCATTGGCTCTAATGCCAATATTGAGGACAAAATTGTTGACGTACATTCTAAATGCTTTTTTGATTTGCCAAAATATTATATAAATGAAGATGTGTATATTACAACAGCAGATTTATGTGTTTTTTTCGATTATCGGGAGGATGAGGTGCTTTGTCTATTGTCAAGCACCATTTCTGAGCTCTCTAATATTGTTGATTTTGAAACCGAAGACTTGGTGCCGGGCATTGACTATGATAATGAAGAAGGTATTCTAATTGCTGAGGAATGTTTGTCCTTAGCTATGGCAAATGTTCATGATCATGGACGAAGTTTGCCATCTAATGAGAAATTTATTTCATTCCAGGCCCAATTGGGATTCCCTCGTCCATCGGTTATGAAATTTGCAGATCACTCCTCTTCAATAGGTGGTCACAATATAGATCACCCCAATCTAGTTGCAGCAGATGATGATGGATGTGTAAGTTTAGAAACGAGATGCTCTCTCCCTGGCTCAACAAATCCTTGAGGTTGTACTAAGTACACCTCTTCATCCAGCACTCCATTAAGAAAAGCAGATTTAACGTCCATTTGTTGGATCTTCCAACCATAGAAAGCAGAAATAGCAATGATTGAACATATAGTTACCATCTTAGCTATGGGTGCGAAGGTTTCTTCAAAATCAATACCTTCTTGCTACTCAAATCCTCTCACAACCAACCGTGCTTTATACTTGTTGAGTTCCCATTAGCTCCATATTTGATCTTGTATATCCATTTGCAAGTGATAGGCATCTTACCATCAGGTAGCTCAACCAAGTTCCACGTCCTATTTTATGATATAGCTTCCAATTCTGTTTTCATAGCTTCACGCCACTCCTTGTTCTCCTTTGCTTTATCAAAAGTTTTTGGTTCCTGAGCCTTGAGCACAGAACCCATTAGGGCTAGATTCATCTCTAATCTTGCAGGAGGTTTTTTATTTCTACTTGGTCTTCTAAGCTCTCCCTGCTCACTTGATTCGGGAGTATCTCCCTTATTAGCATCACTTGTTATTGACAAGTACCACTTAGGCACTCTCTTAGAAATCTCATTATTGATCCTGTCTTTTTTCATTGGCTCTTCCATATCGACACCAACTACTTTATTCACTTGCACTTTCGCTTTATCATCAAAGGGATCAGTTGTCAATTTTATTTGGTCATTTTGACCCATCTCATCAAAAGTAGCATCTCTGGAAATCACGATCTTTTGTGCATCTGTGTCATACATCCTGTATGCCTTGGCTCTTTCATCATATCCAAGAAAAATACACTTAACAGCTTTTGCATCCAGCTTCTTTCGTTTTTCATCAGGTACATGAGCGTAAGCATCACAACCAAATGTTCGTAAATGAGAAACATTAGGTTTCTTTCCAGTAAAAGCTTCGTAAGGTGTCTTACCCTCCACGGACTTCGTAGGACACCGATTCAAGATATGAATAGCTGTGTTGCATGCTTCTACCCAAAAAGTATTTGGAAAACCCTTGCTCTTAAGCATTGCCCTAGCCATCTCCACAATGGATCTATTTTTTCGTTTTGCAACTCCGTTCTGTTGTGGTGAATAGGGTGTAGTGGTTTGTCTCTTGATCCCCTAATCCTTGCAGAAATTTATAAACTCTGTTGAAAAATGCTCACCGCCACCATCTAATCTGAGGGTCTTAATATAACAACCTGTTTGTTTTTCAACTAGAGCCTTGAACTCTCTAAACTTGGCAAAAGCATCAGATTTCTTGCTTATGAAATGAATCCAGATATGTCTACTATAGTCATCAATGAATGTGATGAAATAGTAATAACCACTAATGGACCTAGTTTGTATTGGTCCACACAGATCACTATGAACAAGATCAAGAATGCCATTGGCTCTTCTTGCTCCATCTTTGGGAAATCTCTCTCTCTCTATGTTGTTTTCCCAAAATGCAACCCTCACAAATTTTTCCTTCAAAAGAGATATAAGGCAATCCAACTAGATTACCTCTTTCAAGGATTTGCAAGCTTTGAGCACTGATATGACCAAACCTTTGATGCCAAAGATCACCTCGAATATCAACAATGTTTACCATAGATTGAGTAAAAGATCTCGCATTCAATTTGTAGTCAATTCCTGTTGACTCTAGCTCCTGTAGCAATCACTTTGTAGTGATTCTTGATGTCTTTGACAAGACATTTGTCACTGTCAAACTCAACCTTGAGTTGTTGATCAGCCATCGTCCCAACAGATAGTAGATTGTTAGCTAAGCCAGGTACATATTGCACATTGCTTATATGCTTTATCTTTCTGTTGGCTAACTTCAATGGTACCACTCCAACTCCTTTAACAGAAAGCAATTTGCCATCAACTTGTCCAACTTCATCACCATTGTCAGTTTTCTTGAGTTCTGAAAACCACTCTTTCCTTGAAGTCATGTGCTTGGATGCACCACTATCAATGTACCAGGTATCCTTGGCTTCATCACTTGTCATTAATGCTGTAATGAACAATTTTGAGCTCTCACTTGTATCATCTTCATATTTATCATCATCGTATTGATGTTGATCAGTATAATTGTCTTCATAATAATAGTCATCAAATTGATGTTGATCAGCATAATTTTCCGCTTGTCATTTGTCTTTTCTTTGTTCCATTTCCTTCTGTTTCTTGAAGTATTCACGCTCCCAGTGACCAGGTTTGTTGTAATACCTACAGTTTCTAGGTTTGTTTTGTCTTGAATAGCCGCGTCCTTGACCTCGGTCTTGATTCCAATTACCTCGATTCGGACTATCATTGACTTGCTCATGAAATTGTTGAAATGATCCTCGATTTGAGTTTCCTTCTCTCGATTGATACTTTCCACGGACAAATCTTCCACCTCATCCTCTAACTGCAAGAGCTTGATCATAGCTCCTGTTACGATGATTCAAATTCTCTTGACGTTGCTCTTCTTGCAAAAGCAATCTACCTAGTTCTTCATAGGTTGGAAAATTTTCTCTTGTGGCTATACTCATCACAAACATCTGATGTGACTCACTCAGACTATTCAATGTCAATTGCACAATTTCAAGATCTTGTACTCGCTCTCCAACTGCTGCTAATTGATCACGGATCTCTTTGATCTTCAGTATGTGATCAGCAATAGTTGCACCATCATCCATCCGCAATGTATGCAACTTTGTCTTTAAAAATAATATTCGAGATGTATTTATTGTTTCAAACAATGCCTTCAATGTATCCCACGTTTCTTTTGGTCCTTCTGAATCTGAAATATAGGGAATAGTTGCATCTCTAACTAATAAGTTGATGACATTTTGGGATTTCCATCTTCTCCTATCAAATGCCCGCTGATCTTCTTCAATCACTGGCCTTGTCTCTTCACCCGTCACAATCTCCCATAGCTCCTTTTCCATCAAAATGTTCTTTAATTTGAATTTCCAAACTGCATAGTTGCCGACACCTTCCAATTTGCTTGACTCATTAAGAACACTCTCGCTTAGAGTTGATATTACTGGATAGATGAGTCTGGATTACAAAATTTATTCACACCACAGAATTGCAAATTTTGGTTGTACACATGATATCAGTACAACGCATGGGTGCATGACTGCTCGGTATTCTCTTTACCTCTGGCGCGTCGTTCCGATATTGGTACCGATATGTGATATTGGTATGACACGCAGATGTACGACTGCTCTTGGTTTTCTTTACCTCTGGCGCGTCGATCCAATATTGGTACGGATATGCTATATCTATATGACGCGCGGATGTACGACTGCTCAAGATTTTTCCTACCACTGGCGCGTTGATCCAATATTGCTATGAAAAAGATTAAAAATAGAGGGAATATTCTAGATTCTCCACTTTGGCGCAGTGGCTACGCCACCTCCTCTTTGCAAAAATTTTGAAATGTGTGATCGTTCAAAAGACAAAAATCAGTAATGTGAAAAGTATGAAGCCTTCTAACTCTGAATGGTAGTACTAGACACTATCTAGTGTGATTTGCGGTACTCCAAATAGACAAATGAGATATTTCTTGGCAAACCTCTGACACAAATAGCACTTTCCACAATAACTAGGAAGTATTGTAAAAATCTCTCCCGCTCAACATATTTTCAATCTGTCTGATGTTGCCCTGACCTTTCTGATGCCTCTGGGACTGTGCTTTCATTCCCCACTGATGATTCTGAGCTCCAACCTTACAAAATACACCAAAGAAGAATTTCTTCTAGACTTTTTTCTCTCCAAGATTTCACCTCCCGTGAAGGACTTTCTTACTTCGTTGCGGAGCCTGTGACAAGCTGTATCCACTGATCAGGCACGTCGGACTATTGCTGCTCTGATACCATGTCAAGAATTAGATATGCAACATCAAGCATTCACCATAAGCAATCACCACAAGAAGGCGAAAGAAGAACACGCACTGTCACTCTATCACACTAACTCATACAGAATGTAAAATGTACAAATAAACCCTGAACCCTAATAGAGAGAGAAAACCTACGAGTAGACTAATAGAGTAGCCTACGATTATTGACAACTGGTCACAGTTGTCAACATTAATGTGCATCATAAACAGTAACAATGAAGTTTATCATTGATTTCTAACATGGTATATGGTCAAGATGCTGTGATTCCAATAGAGTTTTTAGTTCTTTCATTAAGGACTGCCACCGCGCAACGTCTTAATGAGTCCAAATCTCTACAGCTACGCCACGAAGCTCTGCATAAACTCTGTGAAACACACTTACTAGTTGTGCATGCACTGGCAGCTGAAAAGAAAAGACACAAATCGCAAATCACAAAAGAAGGATCCTCCTTTAGGAGATCTGGTCCTGATGCATAAAACCAAGGCGATCAAGGAAAAATTAAAATTCACTGGCAAAGGTCCTTATAGGATCAAGGAAATTCTTAATCATGGAGCCGTGAACTTAGAAAAGCTGGATGGAACGCCATTCGACACACCCATCAACAGTAGCTGGTTGCACAAGTACTGGCCACCAGAGTAAGACAAAACCAGATTGGGGGTGGCATGTTACAAAAAGTTAATCTGCTAAGCCATCACCGCTAGATCTAAGGAGATCAGGTCAAATCAAGCTAGATCCATCAAGATTTAGCCAGATCTAGCAAGATTGGAAAAATCCATCAGAATCCAAGGAGGATCCAGATCCAAATAGGATAAAAAAAGAAATAGATCATCAGATTGACTGATGGATCTACTACCAAGAATCCATCAGAACTTCTAGAGAACTACCAACAGTCAGATTAAACTGATTACTAGTTTACAAAAGTTAAAAATCAGAAAATCTCGAGATCTTGTCAAAAAACACTCTGAAAGAGCACTTTTTTCATGATTTTTTGAGATCCCCTGGGAGATAGCTCTTAAAAATTGGACAATCACCAGATATGATCTAGATGCATCCACGAAAATCTCTGCGAGAATTCCTAATAAAGGAATCATCATTTTTTAGTGTATGCGAGAGTTCCCAGAAGCTGGATTTTTAGAACCCTCGCAGAGCATCAAGATCATCTTACCAACCCTCGCAAGGTGCCTAAATGGAATCAGTGCAATGAAATTAGCCTGTTTACATGGTCTGATCTTAAAAATCCAATCAAAGGAACAAGTTGTACGAGAGATCACTTCTTGTGATACTTGAACCCTCGTAGAACCTTCGCATAGCAGTCAAATCACCTTCTGAACCTTGCAGACTTCCCTGAGGTCTTAGAATTTTGTGAAGAAGGTGCCTGCCAGAATTTGGGTGGAACTTAGCAAGGGAAAGTGGATTTCACCTAATACGCACTCTAAACTCCGCTATATAAGGGCTAAATTCGAGTCATTTGTCACCTTTGCTAGCGAAGCTCTACCGAAATTTACTTTGAAATTACCAAGTTCTCCATTTGCAAACAAACTTCCTGCCAGTTGTCATCTGATTATACTGAACACCGATCTGTGCTCTGAACTACACTCCTTGTCATCCAACACTCGTTATTCTCAGTTTTCTACCGTTTCCACATCTTTTTCCATTGTCCACCATTTTTCTTACTTTTTCGACCTCTAATCATCACTGCTAACATGGCCTCCTCATCCTCTGAAGACTCTGGCACCAAAAAAGTGATCATACGTGAAATCCCTGAGGCCACACAGATTTGGCCTTACTGACGCTCTGATCTAATCATGACTACAGACAGTCGGCCCAGTTCTAGAAGCAATGGGTTTTTACTCGGCACTTTTCAATTCCGAGATTAACATGGGCCTCGCCCTTCACGCTTACGCCACCTGGGGACGAAAGTCAAAGCCCTACAAGACAAAAAGCTCGTCTGGTTAGTTCAACCTGCACCGGACTCAAGGCCGCTTTCTCAATCAGAGATGAATATTCTACGATGTCAGGTGCAGGTTTATAGCCAAACCTTAAACAGCTACTAGGCAGAGTTCAACAAGTATCGGGCAAGTGCAACTCATGAGCTCACCCAGGCCAAGCAAGCCCTCAAGGCGTGCCAAAAATTCATGGATGCGAAGGCCCAGCCCACCCCCATGGTAATTCCATTGCCACCTAATTTTGACGCTGCACAGGCTAGTACCAGCCAAGATCAGAACTAGTAGGCAACAGGGGGATCTCAACCAGATCAAGGGTCCAAAGGCGGACGAAGAAAGCGCTCTACTAAACTGGCAGAGTGCCGAGGGACCGGCACTACTTCAGGCTGTGGGTCCTGTTGGGGGTATTCCCAACAAAGTGTAAATAAATAAAATCATCCAATAAAATGTGTTGCGAGGGCATGTTGGGGGTATTCCCAACAAAGTGTAAATAGATAAAATCATCCAATAAAATGTGTTGCGAGGGCATGGCATCCTGCATGTATAAGCCCATGGCCCAATGAGCACGCAAATAAAGTTGTAAATAGAATAAACATGACTTGGGCCTTGGAATTAAAATAAAACTAGAGGCCCAATGTCATTTTTAAACTTAGAAATTACTGTTTAGAGTTGGGTCCAAATTGGGAGTCACATGAATCTTGTGATTTCTAATGTGCTCTTTGTGGACCCTTGGATCAAGTTGGATCCAAGACGAATGGATAGGATCATTGTGAATATTAGCCAATAGGATTGAGGGGCAAGGGCCTTCCCAATTTTATAGAAAAGCACCATTTGTACACTATTTTCATGCTTAATGAGAAGGAGGAAACTCTACCAATTTTGGAAGAGAAGCATCCTCATTTGCAATTCAATGCTTGCTATTGCTCTTGGTGTTTTCAATTGCTTTCAAGCTCATGCTTTTTGGTTTCAATAGTTTATGTTTCTCCTTTAGCAAGTATGATGTGCATTTGAGCTAACGTCCACCCTCACTCTCTCTCTCTCTCTCTCTCTCTCTCTCTCTCTCTCTCTCTCTCTCTCTCTCTCTCTCTCTCTCTCTCTCTCTCTCTCTCTCTCTCTCTCTCTCTCTCTCTCTCTCTCTCTCTCTCTTCTCAATCACTTCTTTTCTGTCCCTTCCCTGCACTCAAATCATGATGAATGTTAGTGTAGATGAGTAGAGTTAAAGGAGAATAGTGTTAGTGGTGAGTAGAGTTAAGGGAGAAAGTAGGAAACTAACTAAAAGTAGCATCTATGCATGGGTACATATCCAGTGATCTAGCCCTTGTTGACAGGCGGGAGGGCTATACTACGCAAGATCTTCGACCCTACAGTGGTAAAGATTAAATTAAAGTTCACTGATTGGCTACCAAGTACCATTTAGTTATGGATTGGATCAGTGCAATAAAGCTTTAATCTAAACCTTTTGTCCAAAGATGTCTATATAAGTCAGCCTAATCTTAGTTTGTGCACTAAAATTTGAAATAGGTTGATTGGTTGAAGGAATTTTGTTGATAAAGGTGAGATGGTTGGAAAACTTGAGATGTGGAATTATTCACTTCAGAGATTTCCCAGATATGTTATTTACTCAAGAGAAATAGAATTTTATGTAGCTAAGTTACAAGATTCTCAATGAGATATGTGAGTAACATATGCGGATTTTGTAGGAATCTTCTAGATAAGAGAATATATGTGTTTATGTACTGGGTCATAGTGAGATTATTCTCATATGTGCACGATTCATCTTGTTTGAATCTACTATGTATTCCTAGTTACTAAGGTTATCTGGTGCACTTAACCTAGTCGTTGAACATAGACATATGATCAAGTATTGTGTTTGATAATTACTTGCAGAGTCAATAGATCTATTCTGATAGATCTATAGGTTAACTTAAAAGTGATTTGGATATGGATCTAAATGTGGTGTTGTACAATACAATTAAGATCTGCCCCTAGACATTTAAGATTTCTAAATCATGGGCAATTAACTTGAGTAGTTAATATACTCCTGTGTGAAGTTAATTGGTAAAACGGACAACGTGAAGAGAATTCACCAAAAACTGTTTGTTTTGTGTGTATTGCTTGTAAGACACATAATTTATGAGTCATTTGGATTCATTAGAGAATTGTGTGCTGAATTCTTGGATGATTATCTCTTAGTTTAGAAATAAACTTGATTCTTTAGTGATAGTATCCTTATGAGCTCAATTGGATACTGGATCCTAATGGTGCCAAGAATGGTAAACTGAATTTTGGAATTCAGTAGAACTTTGTAATCTCTAGATATTGTTCTAGGTGATTGTATAAAATTTATCTTGTTAAAGACATGTGTTATAAAAGTCTTTAATTACTTGGTTGATTGTAGAATTTGGAACTCATAATATGATTAAGAATCTGTTTGGAAGAATATTTTTGAAATCCCGTGACTTTCCTTGAGGAAAAGATTTCAGAATGATTCTTATATTTCCTGAGTTGAGTGCATATACTCCAATATCTTTCAGTGATTATGGTTTTAGAATCTTGAGAATTATGATTGACGAATCATAAGATTCTAAATGTTTATGATTGACGAATCATAAATTGATACTTAAAGGTCATTTGGAGATTTTAAGAAAATGTGAGAATTCTTAAGATAATGAGTAATTCTTAATCAATTGGGAGAGTCAAGGATTTAGATCTGTTAGTTGCACTCTAAACTCCTTTACTCCAGTGCATACTTGAGATTGTATGGATCTCACAGGCATTTCCATTAATTGTTTACTTATGACGAATTGCTTTCTTTACAGATTGTAGTCTATAAGTGCTTGTGTACAAAGTTCAGTCTATATCTCTAGTTTTGTAGGAGACAGATAAATCTATTAAGATATGGATAGATGGTGATTTCTTGCATATGATTCTAGAAATGGGGCTGTTAACTCATTAGAGTAACTGCAGTACTCTGGTTTGATGTTATAATTGTCTGAGACTTGATGGATCTCCTAGAGATTTTAGATGACTGAATTGTGATATTTTAGAATATTTGTATATTCTAAGAATATAGTTATCAAGAAGACTTATTTTATGCAAGATAATTGAAATGACATTTCTTTAGTTTTTGGATTTGATTTCTGAAATAAGGTAAGTGATGTGAATCGACTGACGAATGAATCGCGAATGTTAAACAATTCGGATGGATTTCAGATATGATTGTTGGGCACTACCGACTATATCATTCCTACAATCTTCCAGAATGTAGACAAACACTGTTGATATATGTTTTAGATTAACACAACATTCAACAAAAATAGAACCCGTGTGCGAAATTGATAAATGAGTGAATGAGATACACAAGCGATGGCGGACAACAATTCATTCAATATCAGACAAAGATAAGAGTGATATGTGTGTAATAGCTATAGTATCATCTATTGATCCTCTTTTTATTCGTGCGTTGTATGACAGACCCACACAACGCGTTAGTGTGAGATAAGCGACGCTCTCCCACGAGTAATGTCTCGCTTACTAGCGGACTTCTTGGATCTATGTGGATCCTGCTTACAAAATTGGTCTCGCTCACAGGTGGACTTCTATTCTGTATTCTTTTTTGTATGTCTTTCTTACTAGCATTAGACTTGTTATATTATGCATCAACCAGAAGGTATATGCTTTAGCAAATTTATGTCCACCTAGATAATAAGATAAGGCTTCACAACCATTATCATAGTCTGTCCAACTGGACTGAGTTTGGAATGAGCAACGCAAATTTCATTTTTTTTCAAAGTGCCTCAAGTAGTGGCCGAAACCACTATCCCTGTGGAAAGATGATGAATGTTGTCTGAAGCCCCCTCGACAAGTAGCAAAGTCATCGATCAAAAGTGTATTCTGCATAACAAAATTGGAGTTCTTAGTTTATAAAATTTAATAGAACACATACATCAGATAAACATACAATAAAATCAGATCTTTCCAAAGCTTTTGACATGAGTGATCTAGGATTGATGCACTATTGTCTTGGCATTGAAGTATGGCAAAAGGAAGACATGGTCTTTCTTATACAAAGCAAATATGCACGAGATTTGCTTTATAAGTTCAGCTTTTGAGTACACCTATGGATGTCAACATGAAGCTTACTGCATATGATGAATCTGAAAAAGTAGATGCTTATTTGTATAGACTGCTGGTGGGTAGTTTGATTTATTTGACACACACACGACTTGATATTTCTTATGTTGTTGGTGTTGTTAGTCAATTTATGCAAGATCCTAGTCAAGCACACTGGAAGTCTGCTAAACGTATTCTCAAATACATTCGAGGGACATTGAATTTTGGTTTGAAGTATGATCAGCGTGAAATGCCAATGTTGGTAGGTTATATAGATGCTGATTGGGCAGGTAATATTGATGACAAAAAAAAGCAAAAAGAAAAAAGCAAAAAGCAACCTACAGTAGCCTTATCATTGACGGAAGTTGGATATCGAGCACTCAGCAATGCTACACAAGAAGCGGTATGGTTACGAAGATTGCTTGTGGATTTAGATCAACCACAGGTGGATGTGACTACTATATCTTGTGATAATAAAAGTTGCATTCACCTTGCCAAAAATCCAATTTTACATGATCAAACCAAGCACATCGGAATACACTACCATTTTGTTCGAGAGAAAATTCTTGATGCAGCCATTGATCTTGTTTTTTGTAAATCTGAAGATCAAAAGGCTGATATTTTTACTAAGTCATTAGGTAGATGTAAATTTGAGAGGTTTCGTACTCTATTAGGGATAGAAAAAAGTAATTTTATCATTGAGGGAGAGTGTTAGAAATCAGTGATAAACTCAATTGTTACTGTTTACGATGCAGATTAATGTTGACAACTGTGACCAGTTGTCAATAACCGTAGGCTAGTCTATTAGTCTACTCGTAGGTTTTCTCTCTCTATTAGAGTTCAGGATTTATTTGTACATTTTACATTCTGTATGAGTTAATGTGATAGAGTGACGGTGCGTGTTCTTCTTCCGCCTTCTTGTGGTGATTGCTTATGGAGAATGCTTGATGTTGCATATCTAATTCTTGACATACCAATTGAAAGGGTGTTTGATCAGTGCTTCTTTTATATGTTGTCCTGAATAGTCACAGTGCAGCATGCAACTTGTGTTCCCAATCTGATCTGCTAGCTTCAACTATTTTCGTGAGCATGCTACACAAGATCTTATTGGATGATTCTTCTTGCCCATTACCACGAGGATAATAAGGTGTACTGGATCTGTGGATCACGAAGAATTCCTCCAACAAGACCTTGAAGGTCTTGTTGATGAAATGGCTTTCGCGATCACTAACTAGCTCCACCGGGCATCCGAAGTGCACAATGATATTTTCATAAAGGAACTTGGCAGTGGTCCTAGCATCAGCTACTCTTACTACCTTGGCTTCGACCCATTTGGTGAGGTAGTCTGTGGCTATGATTATGTATCGAGCCTGGGAACTCCTTGCTGCAGGGTGAATTGGAGCAATATAATCCAATCCCCATTTTTTGAATGGTGCTTGGGCTAAGACTTGGTGCAGTAGATCATAGTTCAATCTCATTGGTCTCCTTGCCCTTTGGCACACATCGCACTTTTTCAAATATTCCTCCGTATCTTTATGAATCGTTGGCCACCAACATCCTGATTGCAGGATCTTGCGAACTATAATGTCAGATGCAAAATGACCCCCACCCATGCCTTCATGTGAAAGCAAAATGATCTGGGTGGTCTCATGAGGAAGAATACACTACCAAAGAATTCCATCAAGACCTCTTTGGTACAACTGGCCGGCAATCAGCTGATAAGGTCTAGCCTTCAAGATCAATTTCCGCTGTTCCACTTTTGGTAGTGATTTGTTTGGTTGGCCCCGCATTAGATATTCAGCAATGTCGGCAGCCCATTCTGGTACTGTGTCCACATAAAATAAGGCAGCATCTGCCAACTCATCGTCGAGTTGGGTTGCAATCTTGTTTCTCTTGATTCATGACACATGATCTGCCATGTAGTGTTGTTTTTCCTTGAGAAATACTATCCGAAAATCAAACTCCAATAACAAAAGTAGCCATCTGATGATTCTTCCAGTGTTGCAAGTTTTATTAATGAGATAGAGCAAGGGTTGATGAATGTGTGGCCATCAAGTAATGTCAAAATTTCTTATTCGCATAGATCATTGCCAGTGCTTCCCGCTCTGTAGTTGAATAGTTCATTTCGGTATCACTGAGATGTCGGCTTGCAAACCGGATTGGAAAATCCTTTTTGTGTTCACCTAGCTGGGTTAAGACTGCTCCAACTGCATACTTCAATGCGTCCATATGCACGTGAAACTCAATGGACCAATTGGGTGGGCGTAAGATTGGTGCTGAAACCAATGCATCCTTAAGCTTTTGGAATGCCTTTAGGGCCTCCTCATTCCAATGTGGATCCGTTGTGAGTTTGTAGATTGTTCTGGCTAACTCCGCAAAATCAAGAATGAAACTCCTATAATAGCTAGCATGACCCATGAAAATGTAGACCTCACGGATCGTCCCCGGTGGTGGTAGATCAATAATGATCCTGATCTTTGATAGATTTGTGGCGATCCCGTGTCTTGACACTATATGGCCGAGAATCAAGCCATGGATGTGACGACATTTTTCTGGATTCAGGGAGATCTGGTATTTGTGGCATTTTTGTAACTCCTTCTCCAAATTGGATAAGTGTTCTGAATTTGGTCCATGCACGGACAGATCGTCCAAGAAAATTTCCAAAAAATTTTGCAAATAATCTTTGAATGTCGCCTGCATGACTCGTTGGAAAGCTTGGGACATTGCAAAGTCCTAATGGCATCACTTTATAGGCATAGGTTCCCCATTCTATGGCAAATGTTGTCTTGTGCTAGTCCTGGGGGGCTATTTTCACTTGGTTGTAGCTGCTGAAGCCGTCCAAAAAAATATAGGCTTCGGCGCCAGCTACTCTGTCAAGGACACTTTCCGTAAATGGTAAAGGAAAATGGTCCTTTTTGGTGACTGCATTTAGCGCCTTCAGATTCACACAGATCCGCATTTTGCCATTCTTCTTGGGTACTATAACTATCAATGATACCCATTCCGTGTGATCGATCTCATAAATGAAATCTACGTCCATCACCTTTTGCAACTCCTGCTTGATTAGTTCTGTATAATTTGGATTGCAACGGTAGTAACGGCTCACCTTGGGGACTGCTCCGTCCACCACGAGTATGGTATGTTGGACTACTGTTGACGGAATGCCCTTTAGATCACTATAGCTCTAGGCAAAATAGTCTTTATATTCCACCAACAAGGATCGTCGTCTCTTGAACTGCTTGGGTGTTAAGTGCTCTCCCACATGCACTATCTTTTCTTCTTCTCATGGCTCCGCAAGATTCATCGGCTGTGTTCGCGCAGGTCCCTCGAAGACTTGTTCCGCTAGTGCTTGACTTTGATCAAGTTCTCGCTGGGCTTGCGGCATCATAATTACCACGTCATCCAAAATATAATTTTTGAGAGTATCAGGCATCTCGTGAACTGGAGCTCGTCGAGATTTCTGTTTCAGCATATTGATCTTGGCCCGACTGGTCATTTTTTGTTTTTCTGTCACCTATGTAGAAGATGACCCTGTATCTGAGTCCAACTAGATTGACTTCAAGGAATCCAACATCTTCTTTTTGCCCTTTTTTGTCATGTTGGTGGGTTCATCCTTGTTGTCTTTCTTCGAGACTACCGTGACATTCGCCTCATGGTTGCGAATATCAATGTCCACTATAGCTATCGCCTCTTCGGGTAGGTCACTCCATCGGATCACCTGGTTGTAGCGTTGCTTCAACTGATTCTTCTTATTCGCAGGTGCCTTGGGTGGATCGATTCTTGAGACTTTTGCCATAGCAGACTTTTGTGGTGGTTGAGGTGGTACTTTCTTGATTCCATAACGATCTGGGTCCATGTGGTGTAGGACATGTTCATCAGTCAGCTCAATCTCCTTATTATAAGTTAGAGCATGCCAAGGGACTAGATCATCGTCCATTGGGTTCTCAATAGGCTTCACTGACAGCCATGCTACGTTTATCATATTCATCTCAAATGTGATTGGTGTGTCCATAGTGTAACATTTGGGTGAAGATGTACTAGATTTTGGATTTGATTCATATTGACATGCCTGGCAGTCAATAGTTTCTAATGCATTTGTCCATCTCACGACATCCGTCTTTGAATGATAGTGACCTCCCTTGGCTGGCCTTGGGCGATCAATCATATGATCTGTCGTGGATGATCCGTCATCAACCTTGGGTGCAATAGGTTTCACCGCCCATGCGGTTGGATCAACCTTTACAGCCTGTTCTCTATTCTCGAAGGTGAGTTTCCCTGTACCCCAGTTGTGTACTACTTGCGCAGTCCTCAACCATGGTCTTCCCAGTAAAACATGGTATGCATATGTAGATTCAGGTATATCCATGACTACAAAAGTAATCACAAACTGCATGTCTGCTATCTTTACGGGGATATCGGCAACAACACCTTTTGGTTTCACACAGGATTGATCTGCTAGCTTGATGGCGAATCTTGCTAGCTTCAATCCTTGTAAACCCCATTTTTCATATAAAGTAGTGGAGATCAGATTGACACCCGATCCTCCATCTACCACTTCTGCCTCGTCCTCGTATCTCTTGTGTTTGATTGGTGAAGTGATGTTGGGTTCCTCGCTTTCCCATGTTGCTCCAATGTGGAGGACGTTATTTGTTTCATCATAGCCCGCACAATATATGGGCTCAGGTGCTACTGGATCCTCATCCGTTTTGGCCCATTCAGCTAGAAGGCATTTTGCTTGTGGTTTAATCCGCAGTAGTTCTCCGAGTGGTAAACTAACATGGCTTGACAGTGAAAGTGTGAGCCTTTCAAGGCGTGGTTCCTCGGGCTCCACCATGTGAAAAGGTGGTTCATGTTGCTGCAACCGATCATTTTGATTAGTGCGCAGTGGTGAGCCTGCTTGCGGTTCCCGTTCGACGTCGACTAAAGGTTCTGTAGGATTGTCTCTTTCTTGCTCGTTTTCCTCCGCTTGTGCTTTCTGTATCCAGTGTCTTATTTTCTGGTACTGTCTTCTCTCTTCCCTCACATTTGGATATGGCGCTGAAGTTGAGGGTTGGTCGTCAGCGACCGATGGTGGTGGTGAGGGAGCCACTTCTTTCCTCTTCTGTGCTCACGTAACAGCTAACACAGGAGCATGGAATTGTCGACCTTCCGATGGCATCCCTGTTGGAACTGCTGGTTGTTGTATGGCAATGAGGTTAAGAGGTGCACTGGTTCCAGGCTTAAATGGACAATTCTTGTAACAGTGTCCATAACCGCATTCTCGATAAGAGATTGTATATTGTCCCTTGTAGGGACATTCTGCTATTTTATGTCTTTCGTCGCATCTGTAGCAACCGTAATTTTTTCATCCTTGGCGCTGAGTTTGAGCTGCATAGGCTGAAACATATTCATTTATGGCAAGGTCCATAAATGGTTCATCTGGTCCGTACCATTGCTGCTACTCAAGTTGAGGTGGCATTTGCATCTCTGGTTCTGCTACTATCAAGTTTACATGGCCCACTTGTTGGTTGGTTGGCCCTGGTGGTGCAGGTAAGGCCATATGTTGTGGTTGATTTGGTGCGCCATACCTTGGTGCCACGTTGGGTGCTCCTTGATGATAAGGATAGGAAGTCTGATAAGGACTTCTCTTCTGTTGAACAGTCCGGGGGTTAAACGGGCAAAATGTCCTATCGTGCGATGTTGCATTACACAGATGGCATAATCTATATGTCAATCTTAGATTTTTCTTTAGGACTGGACACTCGTTCGTTTTATGGTTTTGCGTGCATACTGAACACCATACATTCTCCCGTCGAGGATACTGCAGCTGGTTTGGTTTCGGTTGATGTGGAGTTACTGCTACAGTTCCCTGTAAGACTTTCAGTTTTTGGTCAAACTGCGCCGTAAGTTGCTCCATCTGTTGTTTGTGTAATTTTGTCATTTGCTCCAACAACAGCTCTGTGGATAGAGCAGATGCGTTTGATGATGATGATGTAATCGATGGAGTAGGAGTGTGGGTGGAAGGATATTCGTCATCAGATCTCTCATCCTCCTCCCTGATGGCATCTTCCATAGCTTCTTGCAGAGTAGCGTACTTCTCCCGTCGTTTCAGTTTGATGATTCGTGGTAACCCTAAACCCTAAACAAGTTTAACCAATGGTTTCAATTATTAGCATTACAAATATTGTAAAGACTAACCACTGGTCCACAGATCATTCTCAGACAAGAATTTTCTCTTTGAAATCACTAATGTCCCATACCATCAGCTTTCTCTCCAAGAAAGTCCTTTGCTTTTAGATCCGACCATCAAAAAATCAAAAAAGACCATCTGACCATCCTATATCCAATATAGGATCCGATCTTCAACCACTTCCAAAAAAATACCTCCTACTATTAAATTCTCCATTTCCTTTAGTTTTCACAGTAGATGACTATATCATCTAAGAATACCACTAGGTATTGACCCCAGTATGTATGAGAAACCTCGTTCATATACAGTCGAAATGACCTAAGTTTATTCTGCAAACCCAAAAGGAAAAATTCAATATAGCTAAAGTATACCAATGGATATCCAGTATCTATATTTAAACTGGTACAAAGAATTCAGCTCCTTCAAGAAGATCATTAACTGCATTATCCGATAATCCAGAGATCTCAAAACTCCATCTGGATTTCCAATACCAGATATGCACATATCTATCCCACCAAATATTGGAGTACCCCCAAATCTGTTCTTAATGGATTGCAATGATCCAGTCCAAAATTGTGATTTAACAAGAATTTGCACATGGCTTTACCATCACATAAAACAACCCATCTGGTTGGTACTATACTCCCAAATTCCTACCTTCTGAGAACTCTTAAAAATAAGATTCTTTACAGTACAAATGTGAACCAAATGTCATTCTTATTCCATATCACAATTTTCAAATTGGCTCAACTCATGGTCCTATAGATATCCAGAATAAATTCAACTTAATGAATTCAAAATAAATTCAACTTATTGGTGCTATGTAATTCCTGTACAGGGATTATTAAACAATCCAAACTACACAACACTATCACCTTTACCTTCACATGTGTCTCATTTTCTTCCCCCCTTAGATCGGTCACCCGAAAATTCTTTTAGCGAAGGCCTCGAAAGCTCCATTGATACAAGTAAATGCTAGGCTACTTACTTTTCTACCACATTAATTTATTTTCATTACTTCGTTAAGGTTGCCTAAATCAATAAAAAATCAATAAAATTTGGTTCCGGATATTCTTTACGATATTTGGTACACTCCAAAGAGATTGAAGAATATTATATTGCAAGTGACGGAGAAGGATCACTCATGGTGTCAAGCTTTTCTTCATCACCCTTCAAGAAAGATGGAGCTTGGTACATAGATAGTGGAGCCTCTTCACATATGTGCTCCTTATAAAGGACTTAAAACATCTATTTATACTGCAAATGATCATGAGTGCTCTATTGAAGGAACTGGCAACATTTCATTGAAACTTGCTTCTTCTGAAGTTCTTTCACTTTCCAATGTTCTTTTTGTTCCTAAGCTTACAAAGAACTTGATTAGTGTTGAAAAGTTGCTTGATAGTGGTTGTGATGTAAAATTCAATTCCAATACTTGCTTTATCAAGAAAAATGATGAGATCCTAGCTAATGGATCTAGATATGGTGGAATCTTCAAATTGAATTCTTATGAGAATGCAAACTTTTGTGAAGTTGTTATTTTGTCTAAGGAGGAGTTATGGCATAGAAGGTTGTGGCATCCTAACTTTAAGTCTATGTTTTCTATGATCAAGAAAGCTAAGTCTATTGGCCTTCCAAGTTCACTTTCCAAGGATATCAAGCCTTGTGAGGCTTGTGCTATTGCAAAATCACATAGAAAGCCATATCGAAGTCTTTTATCAAGACTACTCCTCCTTTGGAACTAATCCACTCGGATGTTCATTTTTCTTCTTCTAAAAGTATTGGTGGTGCAACATGTTTTGTCACCTTTACTGATGACTTTACAAGATATACTGGTTTTATGTACTTTCTTCAAAGGCTATGGTATTTGATCACTTCCTAGTCTTCAAAGCTTATATTGAGAAATAGTTTTCATTCAAAGTTAAAGCTTTAAGATGTGATGGAGGAGGTGAATACATCTCCAGCAAGTTCTATGAATATTGTGAGGGTGAAGGGATTCAGAGAGAGTTTTTTTGTGCTTATTCTCCATCTCAAAATGGAGTTGCTGAAAGAAAAAATCAATCTCTATGTGAATGTGCTAAAGCAATCTGAGTTGAAGCTTCTTTGCCTATTGAATATTGGGGAGAAGCAATTAATTGTGCAAACTATTTGTGCAATAGATTACCTCACAATGCACTTCCAGGAAGATCACCATATGAAGTCTTGTTTAAGAAGAAACCTAAGGTAGATCACCTTAGAGTTTTTGGATGTGCTTGCTTTGTTCATGTACCCTTGAAAACAAGGAAAAGAGATGATCCTAATTCTATCAAAGGGATCATGGTTGGATATTCATCCAACAAGAAGGGTTACAGAATTTATGTTCCCTCTACCTCAACTACAATTGAGAGTAGGGATGTTATATTCCATGAGAATCAAAATAACATCTTTGAGGAGGCCGAGCTCAAAGATTCTCAAAAGGATTCTCCTATCATCACCCTTGAAGACTATCATGGAGAGATGGGGCCGAGAATTGAGGAGGAGTCACCTTGAACCTTTTCACCAACAAGTGGAACTCAGCTCCACTAATTGTGCTTATTTGATTTCACATGAGGATCCAAAGGATGTATATGATGCACTCAATTTGAAGGAATGGTTTCTAGCCATGAAGGAGGAATATGATGCTTTGATGGCCAACAAGACATGGGAGCTTGTGGATCTTCCATCCAACAAGCACACCATTGGTTGCAAATGGGTTTTTCGAGTCAAATATAATCAAGATGGCACAATCAACAAGTACAAGGCAAGGCTTTGTGCAAAGGATTTTGCTCAAGTCTATGGACTTGATTATGAGGAGACTTTTGCTCCAGTTGCAAAGATGGTATCAATTAGAATCATAATTTCTATTGCTTGTTTTTTCAAATGGCAAGTTTTTCAACTAGATGTCTCTAATGCATTTTTAAATGGATATTGTAGGGTCAAAGATCTTGCGTAGTATAGCCCTCCCGCCTGTCAACAAGGGTCAGATCACTGGATAGGTACCTAACTATGCATAGATGCTATTTTTAGTTAGTTTCCTACTTTCTCCCTTAACTCTATTCACCACTAACACTACTCTCCCTTAACTCTACTCCTCTACACTAACATTCTTCATGATTTTGGGTGAAGGGAAGGGATAGAAAAGAAGAGAGAGAGAGAGAGAAGAGAAGAGAGAAAGAGAGAGAGAGAGAGAGATGAGATGGAGGTTAGCTCAAATGCTCAATGTCATTGCTTATGGGAAAACGTTAACTAATCACAAACAAAAAACATGGAAGAAATGGAAATAACAAGCAATCACAACAATAGCATAAGCAAGAGTGATTAGCAAATGAGGATGCTTGAGCTCTCAAAATGATAGAGTCTTCTCCTCTCTATTAAGCATGAAAATAGTGTACAAATGGTGCCTTTTTATAAAATGGGGAAGGCCCTTGCCCCTCAATCATATTGGCTAATAATCACATTGATTCTGTCCATTCATCTTGGACCCAACTTGAACCAAAGGTCCATAAAAAGTACATTAAACTTCACAAGATTTATGTGAGTCTCAATTTGGACCCAACTCTAAAAAGTAATCTCTAAGTTTAAGAATGACTTTGGGCCTCTAGTTTTATTTTATCTCCAAGGCCCAAGTCAATTTTATTTTATTTACACTTAAGCTTGCATGCTCATTGGGCCATGGGCTTACACACACAGGATGCCATGCCCTCGCAACACATTTTATTGGACAATTTCATCTATTTACACTTTGTTGGGAATACCCCCAACAAATATCTAGAAGAAGAGATTTATATGGTTCAACCTATTGGGTTCATCCAAGACAAAAACAAAGTTTGCTTGCTCTTCAAAAGTCTATATGGACTAAAGCAAGCTACAAGGTCGTGGTATTCTCTACTTAACACCTTTCTTGATTCACTAGGATTTAATCTTAGTAACTATGATTCTTCCTTGTATGTCAAGTTTTATGATAGAGATATTGTCATCCTTCTCATTTATGTTGATGATATCATTCTAACAGGAAGTTGTATCAAGTTAGTTGAGGAGACCAAAGTTGCACTTGGAAAAGAGTTCAAGATGCAAGATCTTGGAAAAAATCATTACATATTAGGATTAGAGATTGACTTTCATAATGAAAAAGCTTTTGTATGTCAATCCAAGTATGCTCTTTCAATGTTAAAAGTTCAATATGCTAGATTGTAAGAGTATAGAAACTCCTATGGAGCAAATTGTAAAAGATCCTTCGTGGACATCACTCTTATTAGGAGTCTTATAGGCTTCTTAATTTGGCTCACTATAACTAGGCCTGACATAAGTTTTATTGTTCATAAGTTGAGCCAAGCTATGCAAAATCCTACTATTTATCATTGGAAAATGGCCAAAAGAGTACTTAGATACATATCTTCAACTTTTGATTCTGGTTTGTTATATAAAAGTGAAGATCTTTCTATAGATGGCTATTCTGACTCGGATTGTGCAAGTGATAAAGGGGATTTGGCATTTTGCGAGTAAATCATATGTGAGTTTTGCAAGTTTAGTGTTTTTAAATTATGTCAAATTGATAGCACATGGAATGCTACATTGTTTTTAGGTTTTTAAATTTATTCTACTTCGTTTTTGGAGTTGAAATCTATTTGTATACTTCATCATCATGTTAAAAGATATGTCTGCAAATCATGTTGTCTACAAATTGGACATAGTATGCTATATCATTGAGAACACAGAAAACTTAATCACTTTAATTTTACATTTATCAAGCTAAAACCTTTTTGTCTACTGTCAAGGATTGATGTACAACAACACATTAAAAGACACGATGGTATGTGGCGAAGCCTATGATAGATATCATAAAATCAATGTTGGTAAAAAAAACAAAACATTTTTATGTATGTTCTAGATGGAGGCTATAACTTAACTATTAAGCTTATGTTAAGATGATGAAACAATAAAATAATTTCATTTTTTTTTTATCAAATTTGATTAAAGCAATGTATTCAACATGAAAAATGGAGCATTTTTGCTTTTTGGATCATCTCAGTCCGAGCAATATTAAGAAAGTTATCGCCCTTCAAAGTTTTTTAGGCTAATTTTTTTTTTTCTTGGAGCTTGAAAAGGGTAGCACGTCGGCGTGCTACCAATCTAAGCTTTTAGTCTTTAACTCAAATTGATAGCATGCCGGCGTGCTACCCCTTTTAGGTTCCAAGGGAAAAATGTTTTATAGTCTAAAAAAGGTTGAACTGTCATAACTTTCTTACTATTGCTCAGATTGAGATGGTCCAAAAAGCAAAAGTGCTCCATTTTTTATGTAGAATCCATTGGTATAATAAAAGTTAGTTTTTATCTAGTATAAAATGAGTATATATTAATGCTATATATCTGATAACATACCATGTGCTATGAAATTTTAGAAATCATTTATAAATAAAACTCGCAAAAATTGCAAAGAATTTACTTGCAGATTGTCAAAACCCATGATAAAGCAAATCGAAAATCTACAAGTGCTTATGTCATATATCTTGGAGGAAACTTGATATCTTGGCTTTCCAAAAAGAAAGATACTATATCACTCTCATCAAGTTCAATCATGATGGCACCATCAACAAGCATAAAGCAAGATTATGTGCCAAAGGATTTGCTCAAATCCATGGCCTTGATTATGAAGAGACCTTTGCACCCATTGCAAAAATGGTGACAATAAGAATTCTTATTTCTCTTGCTTGTTTATTCAAGTGGAAGGTCTTCCAATTAGATGTATCCAATGCTTTTCTAAATGGTTATCTTGATGAGGAGATCTATATGGAACAACCTCAAGGATTCATCAAGGATGAGTCCAAAGTGTGCTTGCTCTTCAAAAGTCTTTATGGACTCAAGTAAGCACCAAGATCATGGTATTCAAGACTTAATTCTTTTCTTATCTCACTAGGATTTACTCTTAGTGACTATGATCCTTCCATGTATCTAAAGTTTGTTGATAGCAATATTGTTATTCTTCTAATTTATGTTGATGACATTATTCTTTGTGGAAGCTAGCACTTGGATGTGAGTTTAAAATGCAAGATCTAGGAGAGATACACTACATCCTAGGCCTAGAAATTGATTTTTATGAAAATCATGTCTTTATATACCAATCTAGATATGCTCACTCTATGTTGAAAAAATTCCATATGGAAAATTCTAAGAGCATAGATACTCCAATGGAACAAATTGTAAAAGATCCTAATAAAGGTGATGAAAGATCCTTTGAGGACATCACACTTTTTAGGAGTCTTGTAGGCTCCTTGATTTGGCTTACCATTACTAGGTCCGATCTAAGTTTTTGTGTGCACAAATTGAGTCAATTTATGCAAGATCCTAAGATCCATCATTGGAAGATGGCCAAGAGGATTCTAAGATATGTATCTTCATCTTGTGATTATGGTCTACTCTATAAAAGTGAAGATCCATTCATTGTTGGCTACTCGGATTCAGACTTTGCAACTGACAAGATGGATCGAAAGTCTATTAGTGCATACACTATATTTCTTGGAGGCAATCTAATATCTTGGCTTTCCAAAAAGCAAGATACTATATCTCTCTCTTCATGTGAGGCCGAGTACAAAGCACTCACTACAACTACCAAAGAGGCGCTTTGGATCAAGAGGTTATTAATGGAGCTAAAGTGCATCAAGGAAGATGATCTACCAATGATCAAGTGTGATAACATCTCGGCCCAAGCTCTTGCCAGCAATCCCATATTTTAGGTAAGAAGCAAGCACATAGAAGTGGCACACCATTTTGTGAGAGAAAAGCTTATTGGAGGAGAAATCTATTTGGAGCATGTCAACTCATCCTCTTGTATTGCCGATCTACTCACCAAGCCTTTTGCTATCAAGCATAGATCTAACCTTGGAGTTATATCAAGATCAATGTTCAAATCTTCATAGATAATTTTTTAGGAGTGTGAAGAATTGAAAAAGATTATCTATGTTAGATATAGGGGTCTTATGTTTTTTACATCAAGCATCTAGGTGTAGGATGTTGATAGGAACAAATTTGGCATAGATGGCAAATTATGCATTTCCACTTGTAATGCCATTATTGAGCCAAAATAGAGTAAGAGGCTAAACTCGTGCCAATTAGAGTGTAGACAAGTGTAATGCTTTTGTTTGATGAATTCCAAGAGGTCCAATAGGATTTAGAGGTGGAACCATGTGACGTCCAATAGGAAATTGAGGTGTGCTTGAATATAGTCCAATAGAATTAAGAGGTGCATGGATCAATGGTCCAATAGGATTAAGAGGTGACAAAGTATGGTCCAATCATAGTTAAGCATAGTGGTAGCTCGTGGATCCACTAGTATCATTGTACTCCTCATTTTGAAGCTAATTGATTTGCTGATTATATGGATTTTGAGTGTTATTGGATTTCTAGCTTTCTCTCTCTACCCGAGAGCTCATGATGTTTTTTCTCTCTCTACCTGAGGAGAGCAGCTTGTTTTTACCTAGTTTATTTTTTGAATACTTCCCACACGTGTGAGTGAGAGTTGGAAGTGATTGAATGCATGTAGTAGTGTGCTTTTTCCATAGGATTTAAGATTGATCTTGAATCTCAATCTAGTCTTGATCTTGGTGCATCTACACAGCTTAGGAGATCACAAGTACATGTTGTGGACAATCCACACGTGTGAATTCAACACAAACCACCAGGTTTGACTCACAAAGTATCATGCAAACATAATGCTCATATAGAGAGTCTACCACACTCTCGATCAACTGACTCGTCCCCAATCCGACTTGAACACAAGTGGACAACATGAGCGACATGGCTCATGACTGAGGAAATCCCACTGTCACTACGAGACTTACATCCTCCATTTAGCTAGGCTGACATCCTATCAGGCACTTACAAGCACAAACCTGTAAAGCTGACATAAATGAGCGACTGAGGCTCAACCTGAGGAAATCTTACTGCCACCATAAGAGTATACCCTCACCGGATAAACAGCTAGTAGACATAATGACAAGTCAGCTCTGACATCAACATGGGCCTCGCCCTTCATGCTTACGCCACCTGGGATGCGCCGAAGGTGCGTTTCCACTTCCTATACCAGGGTACCACGTATAAGGTATGGATTAACGTGGACTCGATGGTCACTATCGGCATTATGTCTAGCGACTGCCAGCCCATCTCTCATCGTCAAGCAAAAACCCTGATAAAGTCTTTCGTAACCCAGACTTCACTTGAAATTCCAATCCAAACTAACAATGGGTACCTGATAGAGGCTATCACGGACCCCTTCATTTAGGCGGCCGCGCATCTGTTGAACAACTTTTTGGTTGTTTTAACATTTCGCAAGGACAGAATCCAGTCCAAGCTCCTTAGTCAGATTGTGGAGTCCTTCTTGGGATTCCTTGGCCCCACAGTTGTGCAATACGACTGGCATGCCTTCCTCATCCACGAATTAACAATCTCCATCAAACCAAACACTCGTGACCATATCGCAATGGGTCCCCTACTGTGTAACTTTGCCTATGCACTTCTCAAGGCAAAAGTGCGCGAGTTTCGCCGTTCCAGCCTCTTATCATCCATTGTGCCACACACTAACCTCTATCCTCCATCCACCGCATCCACGTCTGCCCAACCTCAGGTTAGGTGCCTGAGCAGAGGATTTCTTGTTCCTTTTAGGGTTCAGAGTGTATACCGAGGTTCACAGTCTTTTTTCAAGAAAAATTAAAATTATAAAAGCCTCGATAATAGGGTCAAAAGTCCTCCAGAATGTTGTAGTGTATCTGGACAGACAGAGTGGTCAAGCAAGCATGTCATATCTACATTACTAATCAAGAGAACCTTCAACAATGCCACTGGCAGCTGCACCTATCTATGAGGATCAAAATCAACAAGCATTATCTTGGAATTCTTTTTTGGATAGTGTTGACAATGAACAAGGTTATCAAGAAGGCCAGCAAACCCATATGGTTATTATTGAAAATCTGGCAAGTACATGTTCTTGCTAATCATCAATAAATGCATCAGGTTTTACATAAGCGAATCAGTATCTACGCTTTTCTTGTAGCATGCAATTTTATTTCGCAGTTGAATAATCACCTTTTTTCCATACTTTATCACCACACAACATTTTACAACATTCAACAGCTAAAGCAGGTGCCATGGGACCGTCACCAATTTTGGTGGGGTATCGATACTGTCGGGGATTTGGTGGGACCCACGTATATATCTTATGTAGTTCTTAGTAAATAAGTTTGAGGGAATTGGCACCTTGTGTGTGTAAGTCCAAACCAAAGAGCACTTAGTGTTAAGATTTGCAATTTAGAAATAACAAAGCTTGAGGCTCTAATTAAACTAGTTATTGGCCTTAAAGTCAAGTTAGAGGTCTCAAATGGTTTTCCCACCAAATATTTGAATTTGGAAATAAAGGGAAGCATAAAGTTAGGTCTCCATCTCAACTATAAAAGGAGACAATTTCCTTTGTATTGAAGACCCATTCTTGCTAACCTAAAGCAATTTCGTTCGGTCTCTCTCTCTCTCTCTCTGTCTCTCTCTCTCTTTCTCTCTCTCTCTCTCTCTCTCTCTCTCTCTCTCTCTCTCTCTCTCTCTCTCTCTCTCTCTCTCTCTCTCTCTCTCTCTCTCTCTCTCTCACACACACACACACATACACTCACTCACACACACCTTTTGTCTATTTCTCTTTGGCTCACTCTCCATTTTCCTACTATCAAATTAAAGGTGAGGTCATGCTCCCTTGGAAACACAACTACTACAAGTCATGACAGGCGAGCTGTGAAAAATACAGATCCTAAGTGGATCTAAACTCCAAGATCATTGGCTTGAATGCTTGCACTCCAAACTACATAAGCTAGGAATTGGCAACACATTCTATGCTACGTAGAATGCAAAGAACTTGATCAAAAAGCATTTATCACAAATGGAAACTTCCATAAACATCAAGTGCGGCCTAAAATAGCATTATACAGTCCATAATACATCAGCCTACCACTTTTGGAAAGCACCTAAGATCATACACAATAGCTTGAAGACAATACACACAACAATGCTCTCAATGGAGGAAGAAACAATGACAATGATCTATTGATCTCAATGAAGCATACAAAAGGTTTCTCCAACCTGTTCTCCACGACTTCCCTACTATTTATGGATGAGGAAGATGACTCTCTCTCCTCTCTCTAGAAGGTACTTGACCCTAGATATTCCCTATATAGGAAAAATAGCTAAAAATGGCTTATATGACCAAAATACATCAAAATGGTCTCATTTTGAAGGGTATGAAGTTTGACACTTCATCATACTGAAAAAATACAGTAAATAAAAACATTGTGGCCTGGTTCACACGTGTGAAACTCCAGAACCAAAACTATTTACAATTTTAGCCAATTTAGGCCTCAAACTAGCTAGGAAATGTTGACAATTTTCACACGAGCTCTTCAACATTGGATGCTAGTTTCAACATAGTCTTTGAGCACATTCCAAGATTAGATCTATGCATTAAATATAGGTCCTTTCCCAATGGTTTGGTGAAGATATCAGCCACACACTCCTTTGAAGAGACATGTTGAAGCTCCACCTCTTTGGCAATGACTTGATCTCTCACAAAATGGTGAGCAATCTCAATGTGCTTGCTCCTTGCATGAAAAACAGGATTGCTTGCCAAGCTTTGGGCTGAAAGGTTATCACAAAGCATGATTGGAGTCTTCTCTGGTTCCAGCAAGTGAAGATCCAATAACATCCTCTTGATCCAAAGAATCTCCTTGGTGCATGTTGTTAATGCCTTGTACTCGGCTTCGGTGGAAGATAGAGAGATAGTTGGTTGCTTCTTTGATAGCCATGAGACCACTCCATCTCCAAGATAGATTGCAAAGGCACTTGTTGACTTCCTATCCATTTGATCACCTGCAAAATCTGAATCAACTCCTTGGTGCTCGCTTTAGCCCATACAAACTCTTTTGGAGATAGCACACATGATTAGGCTCATCATGTGAAACATAGCCCTCGGGTTGCTCCATGTAAATATCTTCTTCAAGATCACCATTCAAGAAGGCATTAGTAACATCCATTTGCCACATATCCCAATCATAAAGAGTTGCAAGAGAGATTAGGATTCGAATAGTTACCATCTTTGCCACGGGTGCAAAGGTCTCATCATAGTCAACACCATATTCTTGAGCATACCCCTTTGCCACCAACCTTGCCTTGTACTTGTTGATTGATCCATCTTGATTTGTCTTGATCTTGAAGATCCACTTACAACCAATTGCCTTCTTGTCCTTTGGAAGCTTTACCAACCTCCATGTGTTGCTTTTGATGAGTGCTTGATGCTCATGATCCATGGCTTGGATCCATTCCTTCTTTTGAATTGCTTCACCTACACAAGTTGGTTCATCAAAAGAGGTAAGAAAAGCAAAGTTAGAGTTGTCCACCACTTGCTTTCCTTTTTCATCATAGGTTAGCCTTGATGGCTTAGCCCTTTGCCTTTGAGTCTTCCTTGAAGTTTGCTTTGGAGTGGCATCTCCATCTTCATCCAAGACATCTTGCACATCATGATGATTAGTAGGCACATCAACATCAACATCAACAACATTGGAAACATTCTCTTCATGAAAGATGACATCCCTACTTATGACAACTTTCTTTGTAGAAGGAATGTACACTTTGTAAGCCTTGCTTACTTCACTATAGCCAACAAACACACCCTTCTTTGATGAAGGATCTTCTTTAGTTCTATCATCAAGTGTGATATTGACAAAACATGTACATCCAAAGATCCTACAATGCTTGACACTCGGCCTTCTACCATAAAGAACCTCATGAGGAGTTTTACCATCCAAGGAAGCACTTGTCCATCTATTACATAGATAGTTAGCACATGCTAAAGCTTCCCCCCAAAAAGACTTAGCAAGATTAGCATGTAGTCTCATTGCCTTGGCACATTCACAAAGGGTTCTATTCTTCCTCTCGGCCACTCCATTCTGTTGTGGAGTCCTAGGACTAGACATCTCCCTCTTAATCCCATGTGCTATACAAAAGTCTTTGAACCTATTTGAGGTGTATTCCCCTCCATTATCAGATCTTAAGCATTTGATCTTTGTATTGAATTGGTTTTCCATTTCATTCTTGAACTTGACAAATGCAGCAAACACTTCATCCTTACTTTTAAGAAGATAGATCCAAGTATACCTACTAAAGTCATCAATGAAAGTTGCATACATCTTTGCCCCACCATTGCTAGTTGTACTAGAAGAATGAATATCAGAATGCACAAGTTGAAAAGCTTCTTTAGATCTAGAAGTAGATCTAGAATAAGCAAGTCTATGAGATTTGGACAAGGCACAATGTTCACAAACACTATTGTTTGCAACAAGACTTTTAGGGAGACCAAGAACAAGCTCTTTCTTTGCCATTACCTCCAAAGATTTGAAGTTGGGATGGCCCAACCTCTTGTGCCAAACTTCTTGGTTTGTCAATTGCTCCCTAGCCATACATCCTTCATGATTAGAGATCACACATGCATCAAGCTTGAAAAGTTTACCATGCCTCCTACCTTGAGCAATCAAGGATCCACATTTACTTATCAAACATGCATCTCCAATGAACTCCACATCAAGTCCTTTGTCAATCATTTGACTTACACTAAGCAAATTCTTAGTGATTGAAGGAATGTACAAAACATTTTCAAGATTTGCTTTCCTATTTGTTGAAAGGGAAATAGGAATAGTGCCTATGCCTTTGATGTCACATTGACCATCATTTGCAGTGTAGATGATGTTACCTTCTCCCTCATAAGACAATAAGGATGTAAAGTATTCCTTATGTCTTGTCATGTGAGATGAGGCTCCACTATCAATCCACCAAGGATCATTATCATCTATGTTGGCTAACAAACTTGAAGTCATAACAAGTGATTCACATGTGTTATGTTCTTCCTCATCTATTGTAAGATTTCCTTGCCTCTCTCCTTGCTCTCTTTTCTTCTTATAACATTCATTTGCAAAATGACCTTTTATCCCACAATAAAAGCACTTGAACTTTGACTTATTGTTCGTAGTAGAAGAGGAAGAGGAAGAGTGATCATCATGATCAAAGTTACCACCTTTGGACCATTTCCCTTTGCCTTTACCTTTGCCCTTGAATTTGCCTTTTGTGAAGAAAGCCTCTTCACCTCCACCTTGCAAGGATGCACCATCAAGCTTTGATTGCAACCTATGTTCTTCAGCCAATAAGATTTCTTGCAAGTCAACCACACTTGGCAAGACTCTTTGAATGGCAAAACTTTGCACAAGGTTAGCATGTTCATTTAGCAAACCATTCAACATAACTTGGACTATTTCACCATCTTTTATGTTCTCATCAATGCATGCTAAATCATCACTTAGGGACTTAACTCTCAAGATAAATGCATGAGCACTTTCACCCTCTCTTTGCCTACTAGAAAATATTTGTCTCCTTAGGGTCAATACCCTAGATGTGGACTTTGATTCAAAGAGCTTCTTTAAGGCATTCCATGCCTCACTTGCACTTTGACACTTTCCAACTTCCTTGAGAAGTTCATTTGTAACATTCATTTTAATGATATGAAGAGCCCTTTTGGCCTTCTTATCAAACCTTTGTTGCTCTTGAAGTGTGAGAGGTCTCTCTTCAATTTCTGCAACTATGTCCATGAGTTCATTCAACTCAAGTAAGGACTCCATCCTCACTTTCCAAGTAGAGTAGTTTGATGAACTCAACCTTTCACTAGACTCTAGCATGATCCCACCATTGGAAGCCATGATTCTAATGTTTCTTCAACTTTTAGGTTCTGTCCTAAAGCACTTAGCACTCACTTTTCTCTCAACAAATGATAGATAAAGAGATCTATGAAGATTTAGGACCCTAAAACACTTCTATCTTGAACCTAGATGGTTTCCAAGCATAGAAAGGAAGATTGAAACACATGCAACACTTTGCACACACTAAGAATGGATTACAAAATCAAACCAACCTGAACACACTCTTGCTTAAGCTCTCAAACTTTCCAGCAAGTGACCAAATCAAGTTATGGTGTGAAGAGTTACTTGCATTCTTAGAAAATACCCAAAACTAGGATGCCAAGATTACCTAGTAATGAACAAACTTGATCAACATATGATCAACACACTAAGATATTGATTCAACCTGTAAAACCACATGTAAACCACACTTCTAAAAGTTTATAAACTCCAGCAAGTGATAAATACAAGATTTAGAGGTGAATGAATGAGCACACTTAGTGAATCACAAGACTAGCTTCACTATCTTGTCAAATCTTGGTGTTTAGATGTAGATCTAAGATCACTTCACATGAGAATGTTCCTCAACCTGTTAAGAACCTGAAAACACACTTGCATAATGGTTAACACCTTCCAGCAAATGCTCCAATCAAATTACATAAGGAGAGTTACTTACATGCTCAACAAAGTACACCAAAAATTATGCCAAAATTGATGACAATCTTTACAATATGCTCTTCACAATGGAGCTTACAATATGTTCACCCAAAAAAGGGGATCTTTCATCCAAATGGGAGCTTTGCTCAGCCTTTAGGAGAATTACAACTCACTCAAAAGAGCATTTGTCATCCACTTAAGGAGAAGTTTCATCCACTTAAGGAGAGTGTTCATCCAAGAATGGAGATTGTCAACAATAGGATTGAAAAGAACATTGTTAGTATTGAATATGCACAAGCCTCACAATCACAAATGATTAGGTGTTATGATCTGATCCAAAATAGTTTCTTTTCAGCCTCTGATCTTCAATAGACCTGAAATATGCTTTTGATCCACAAGTTCAACTCACAAAACAAAGGTTAGTAAGATTTGATCAACAAAGCAATGCAAAATCATGCTAGAACTTGATCAAACATCCAAATATCACCAAAAATGGAATACTTACTGTAAATAGAAGCCAACCAGCTCTGATACCATGTGAAAAATACAGATCCTAAGTGGATCTAAACTCCAAGATCATTGGCTTGAATGCTTGCACTCCAAACTACATAAGCTAGGAATTGGCAACACATTCTATGCTACCTAGAATGCAAAGAACTTGATCAAAAAGCATTTATCACAAATGGAAACTTCCATAAACATCAAGTGCGGCCCAAAATAGCATTATACAGTCCATAATACATCAGCCTACCACTTTTGGAAAGCACCTAAGATCATACACAATAGCTTGAAGACAATACACACAACAATGCTCTCAATGGAGGAAGAAACAATGACAATGATCTATTGATCTCAATGAAGCATACAAAAGGTTTCTCCAACCTGTTCTCCACGACTTCCCTACTATTTATGGATGAGGAAGATGACTCTCTCTCCTCTCTCTAGAAGGTACTTGACCCTAGATATTCCCTATATAGGAAAAATAGCTAAAAATGGCTTATATGACCAAAATACATCAAAATGGTCTCATTTTGAAGGGTATGAAGTTTGACACTTCATCATACTGAAAAAATACAGTAAATAAAAACATTGTGGCCTGGTTCACACGTGTGAAACTCCAGAACCAAAACTATTTACAATTTTAGCCAATTTAGGCCTCAAACTAGCTAGGAAATGTTGACAATTTTCACACGAGCTCCCTACAATAAACAAATCGCTTCTGACTTCCTTATGATATCACTGATTATCAAACACGTGCTAATTTTGAAATATGTATCTTGTTTTTTTTTACAAAGTTGTCCCTCTTGTTAAACATACATTCAACTCAAGATAGGTACTAATTTTGAAATATGTATCTTGTTTTTTTTTACAAAGTTGTCCCTCTTGTTATGAAAAGCGTCGGGTAGAATCCCATTGCTTCAAGAAGTGGGCCATCAATCTGAAGCCATGGGCCAAATCAGGGCATCAGAAGGCAAGGGCCAAATCTGGGTGGTTGACGGTATCTCGCGTTGGATCACCTGCTTGGTGCTAGAGTCGTCAGAAGGTGAGGAGGCCATGTTGGCAGTGATAGTTAAAGCAAAGAAAGAGTGAGAAAAAGTACAAAAAATGATGGAAATGGTAAAAAGTGATGGGAACGAGAAAAATAGTGGGAAAACAAGAATTGGATGGTAGTAATGGCGGTTCAGAGCACAAATTTGGGTTCAAAGTATGCAGATGAGTATGAAATTTGGTTGCATTCAGAGAACTTGGAAATTTTGGTCGAAATTTGAGCAGAGCTTCGCCCTCTGGCCACCTGGACCCTCTTTATAACCCTCTATTAATGTCTCAAAAACAAGTTCAAATTTGTTAGGCTTATACCAAGGTCAGCCTTGGTATACCCCTCAAACTATATTCAATATTCCGATGTATGTTTCGAGGCCTTCTAGTGGATTTATAACCCTCTCTATATCCCTCTCTATAAATGCTTCAAAACCAAGTTCAAATTTGGTAGGGTTATTCCAATGTCAAACACCAGACCTGAGGCGCGAGCATTCCGCTACCCCCGCAACTCATTCTAAAAGCTATTTTTCAAAGAAACACTCAAAAAAAGCCTTGGAAATCGCTCGTCCTCTTGTAGTGATATTCATGAAATACTTGAACCTAAATACTCTCTTCAGTCGTCAACTTTACAAATTGAGTACAAGGTGTTGACAATATTGGTGCTAGTTCATGTTGTGTGAATGGCCTTTTCAGAGTTATTCTCCCTTTATTTGGCCTTTTTAGTACTGATGAAACCACATTTGTAATTGAATTTTAAATTGGTAGTCTCTTGTTCGATGGGACAAATGGACCTTGGTGGCACATTGTCCATTCTTGATGTTGAAGCTGAATCAAAATCATCACCAACATTTATCTATTACATATATGGAAGCGTAAAGTAGCTTTCACGAGTGCAAGTTTCGGCCGCTAGCATGAAATAATAAATCCAATATGAAACGACTGCAAAAATACTTGATACATGAAAAGAGTGCATAGGCAAAATCTAGCTTTAAAATGAAAATTACAAAAAAAATCAAGTTTAATACACCATAAGTGATGGCTCTATATTTAACAATCCATTTTTTGAATTTTGGGCTCAATATCCAAATACTAAAATAGCACTAGATTTATCAAAAGTTGACTATTTCACTACTTCTAGTAGCATTTATTGAGAAATTGCTAGTTAAACTTGAACCTGAATACCCTCTTTGGTCGTCAACTTAAAAAATTGAGTACAAGGTGTTGACGATATTGGTGCTAGTTCTTGTTGTGTGAATGGCCTTTTCAGAGTTATTCTCCCTTTATTTGGCCTTTTTAGTATTGATGGAACCACATTTGTCATTGAATTTTATATTGGTAGTCTCTTGTTCGATGGGAGCAAATGGGGCTTTGTTGACCTTGGTTGGACATTGTCCATTCTTGATGTTGAAGCTAAATCACAATCATCACCGACATTTATCTATTGCATATATGCAAGCATAAAGCAGCTTTCATGAGTGCCAGTTTTGGCCATAGCATGAAATAATAAATCCAATATGAAACGACTATGAAAAAATACTTGTCTTGATACATGAAAAGAGAGCATAGGCAAAATCTAGCTTTAGAATGAAAATTACGAAAAGTTGAAGTTTAATACACCATAAGTGATGGCTCTGCATTTAACAATCCATTCTTTGAATTTTGGGCTCAAAGTCCAAATATTAAAATGGCACCAGATTTATCACAATTTGACTACTTTACTACTTCTAGTAGCATTTATTGCAAAAATTACTAGTTAAAGCACTATAAAATGTTATTCATCAAAATCAATATCACAACTAGACACTTAGTTTTTTTAAAATCCAAAATCCTACCTATCATTTATATTCATATGAAATTGACACTGAAGTTCAATATCACCGTGTAACACACGAGATGGCTTAGATTACCCATGCAATAGCTCAAGTAGGTCTATTCAAGGTTGGCAAGGTTCATACAAAGTCTTGCACGCATCCACGTGAGTCTATAGAAAGAGAGGATAAGTTCTCTAGGTCACACATGTGAAACTTTCTATTGTAGGCAAAACATGAAGGAAACACTCATGCACATGGATTTAGCTATTGAGAATGACTTCAAATACATGATTTCAATTATCTTATAATTACACACACACACACACACACACACACACATTGAGAGAGAGAGAGAGAGAGGTAATTTAAGAAATCTCTCAGAATTGTTTATGAGAGAGATTTTTGAATTGTTTATGTTTATTCTCTCTCTCTCTCTGGAAACAACAAATTGTGATATGGTAGCAAAAATGGTGTGCACGAGCCATAGATGTTGATCCTTCCCTGTGGAATGTAGGTCTTTTCTATCAACAACAAATTAATACCTCATCCTTAAGGAAGAAAAGTAAGGGCTACAACCCATCTTAGGATTAAAGTTTTAAATTATATTATTCATTTATAGCACTTCCCGCATTTATATCCTTAAAGAACAACACGATTTTTATAGCACCTACTATCTACAACAAAACAAATCATACATCTCTCTCTCTCTCTCTCTCTCTCTCTCTCTCTCTCTCTCTCTCTCTCTCTCTCTCTCTCTCTCTCTCTCTCTCTCTCTCTCTCTCTCTCTCTCACACACACACACACACACACACAACAAAACGCACAACTGTCACATAAATCAAACTAGAATACTTAAACATTAAAAAAGCCTTCTCTCAGCTTACAGAATTAAGAGAAAATAAGTTCTCTAGGTCACACATGTGAAACTTTCTATTGTAAGCAAAACATGAAGAAAACACTCATGCACATGGATTTAGCTATTGAGAATGACTTCAAATACATGATTTCAATTATCTTATAATTACACACACACACACACACACACACACACACATAGAGAGAGAGAGAGATAGGTAATTTAAGAAATCTCTCAGAATTGTTTATGAGAGAGATTTCTAAATTGTTTATGTTTATTCTCTCTCTCTCTCTGGAAACAACAAATTGTGATATGGTAGCAAAAACGGTGTGCACGAGCCATAGATGTTGATCCTTCCCTGTGGAATGTAGGTCTTTTCTATCAACAACAAATTAACACCTCATCCTTAAGGAAGAAAAGTAAGGGCTACAACCCATCTTAGGATTAAAGTTTTAAATTAATATTATTCATTTATAGCACTTCACGCATTTATATCCTTAAAGAACAACACGATTTTTATAGCACCTACTATCTACAACAAAACAAATCATACATCTCTCTCTCTCTCTCTCTCTCTCTCTCTCTCTCTCTCTCTCTCTCTCACACACACACACACACACAACAAAACGCGCAACTGTCACATAAATCAAACTAGAATACTTAAACATTAAAAAAGCCTTCTCTCAGCTTACAGAATTTTGAGATTCTGTAAGCTGAGAGAAGGCTTTTTTAATGTTTAAGTATTCTAGTTTGATCTATGTGATCTCTTCTCTCCCTCAAAATTCTGTAAGCTGAGAGAAGGCTTTTTTAATGTTTAAGTATTCTAGTTTGATTTATGTGACAGTTGTGCGTTTTGTTGTGTGTGTGTGTGTGTGTGTGTGTGTGTGTGTGTGTGTGTGTGTGTGTGTGTGTGAGAGAGAGAGAGAGAGAGAGAGAGAGAGATATGTATGATTTGTTTTGTTGTAGATAGTAGGTGCTATAAAAATCGTGTTGTTCTTTAAGGATATAAATGTGTGAAGTGCTATAAATGAATAATATGGGCAGTTCGCCCTTCTCTATAATTCATTAATAAGAACGTAGTTATTTACATTTCTCTCTCCGCACTCTCTCGCTGTATATCTGCAATGTCTCCTCTGTCTGCTCCGTTGATCTCTGAAATGTAACAATGTGACACCTCTCTTCCTATTGTAGCATAGCAACAATCATTGAATCAATTCTTTGATGATTTAATAATACATATCATCACACGCTATCAAAGCTCGCATAATCTTACTTGTCGGAGAAACAAACTCAAACCAAAACGGAGAAGAAACAATGAAGAAGAGAGCTTTCAAGGAGTAATGCTTGTTACTTCCCTTTTGAACAAGCGATTCCTTCAACATTGGTTGCTAGTAGGTTTTATTTTGTTGCTTGCAACGTATCATGAAGAAAAAGTGTAGAAGAAAAAACACTTTCATGGTTGTTTCAGATTTACTTTGCTCTCATTTTGTGAGATAACTGCATTCCATTTGCTAGCAAGCTAGCATGCATTGACGGACCATTCTTGACTGTAGTCACCTTGTTTTTATTGCAATAGTAAATTCATGCATACAATTGATGCAAGTGCATGCTCATAAGAGCCACAAAGCACACCTAAAGGTTGCAACACACAGCTCCTAAAATGGCATACTAAAACATTGATAACAAGTTGTAATGGCACTCAATGCTCAGCATGGATTTTGTTAATCACATTCACAACCTCATACAAAGGTCAATTGAACACTTGGGCGCATTATTGTTTAGTTCAAGCTCTTGTCAACATACTTGCTAGGTTGTTGAAATTTCTAGGATTTTGGGCAACTTTAGTTGTTTTATACTTGTTGGCTGTACAAGCATTCCAAAATGGCTTAACAGCTGCTATACAAAAATAATTAAGCCCCTATCGGTGAATGCTTGCAAGCCTGAATTTCATCTCCTGCCTCTTATGGTAGAAGCCTGAGTAGAAAGACTAGACAAGCCAGAATGTGTACAAATAGAATAAAAACTTTCTTAAAACTGATTACTAGGGTCAGTTTAAACCTTTACTATAATAGCAAGATGGAGCTTAAATGTTAGTATAATGTCTTATATCTTTATAACAAAGTTCTGTACATAAAGTTATGATACGACTTTAAGCACGTTCTCCTCGAATGCGTCTAGCCAACTGCATATCTTTGGTCATTATGGTTACTCGCTTGGCATGAATGGCACACAGGTTTGTATCTTCAAACAAACCCACAAGATAAGACTCAGCAGCCTCTTGAAGAGCTAACACAGCATGGCTCTGGAAACGTAAATCACACTGCAAAAATAGTGCACAATTAAATAAAGTAATAAACACATGCAAATAGAAGAGTTTTACAGATTAAATATAAACGGTGGTAATTCAAGACATGAGTAACTCCAAAGATATTACCTTATAATTCTGAGCAATTTCACGAACAAGACGCTGAAACGGCAGCTTTCTGATTAGGAGCTCAGTGGTTTTCTGATATTTACGAATTTCCCTGGTTTAAGAGAAGGCATTCAGACATTACGCTCCGGCTTAACAAAGACGCTCGCAGTTCAATCCAAAAAAAGTTGTAAGAAATTTGAAAACCCACTTTATGATTCACAGATGAGGTCCACTTATGGAACAGTCAAACTCCAAATTAAACTTACCGAAGAGCGACAGTTCCAGGACGATATCTACGGGGCTTCTTCACACGTCCTCTAAGGGCAATCTACAATAATCATCGCTCACGTCGAGAAAAAAATGAAGATATCGCAACCGAAGCAAAAAATCAAACGCACGCAAACTACAACAGTATTAAAATGGCTAACCAGAGTGGCGAGGTCCTTGCCGCGCCGTGCACCCTTAGTGGCGAGAGTAGCGAGTTCCTTGCGTGGAGTCTTGCCGCCAGTAGACTTGCGGGCGGTTTGCTTCGTACGAGCCATCTTCAACTACAAATTCTAACCAAGAAGTTCTAACTCCAACTTTATGAAAAAGCGTCCAAAAACACGTTGGTGGTTAAGAAACTACAGCAACCTGATCCTCTTCTTAATCCCTAGCCTTTGACAACGATCATGAACTGCAGATACAACTGCTCTGATGGCACAATCACACAACAATTCCTCAACGAGAGTCAATAATCCTGAAAAACAAAGATATCGATGATCGCCTGGACAGATGAGAGCTTGCTCCTTATTATATATATTACTATAGGCTGCTTTTGCCACCCTCGTGATTGTAAAGGAAACGGCTCGTCGTTTGGGTCCGTTGGATGAGCATGGCCACGTTACGAATCCACGTCGTACAGAACGATCCGACGGCTGCCCGGGCCCCTGCTCATCTTACGTGATCACTCGAAGGAGATCTCAAGAGTCGCATGAAAAGGGATCCCACACTTGATCTTACACCTTTAGGGTTGTTTCAAAGGCATACTCTATGCCTTGTGATATGCCTTGGCCATGTGAATTGTGGCATTTTGCCTCGAAAGGTTAGACCACATTGAGAGAAAGGCAATTTGTAATACCTCGATCATTCCATACAATGTCACTACGCAGCAGCTGGGATTCAAGCCTACGCCACGTTGCTCACAGTCAACCACTCTACCCAAGCACCGCGCTGCGATGGACTTAATGCTACATTTGCATATTGGAGTGGGTCCTTGGACTGTGTTGATCCTTAATAATTGTCATTTGTGCTTCTACTTTGTATAGCAATAGATGTGTAATGTGTTTGATTATATGTGAATGGAACTTGTTTTACCTCAATAAGTTAAATGCACAAAACATTGCATTTTGACATGTTTGAACATGTTTACTTAGCATAGATTTGCACAAGTGACGCGAGTGTGACTACTCCATAAAACACATTGACTTGCCATCATGTGGCACAAGTACTAGAGGTACCATTTTCACTTGTCATAATCCTAGATCAACTCACCACAACACAAATTCATACAAAATATGAAAAAATTATCTCTCTCTCACCTTTATTCGTCTTAGCCTACACATGATCAGAAGTCACTCATTACCCCTACCATTTTTCATGAAATACTCTAATTTACTTGAATCTTGATATGGACTTCAATATTGTGAGTTACTTGTCACTCAGACAATCATCCTTATTGATCCAATTCACTCATGTTCCATACAAAATAATTCAATACTTTGTGGGCTACAACATATGAAAATTCTCTCAATGACTTTCCAATTGCTCACCACATGTGCTGGAGTGGTCCAAGTCACTTGTTTGTCTAGCTAGCACTTGCCATAGTGTGTTGTAGATGTTTTTGAATTTTGACGTCCATTTAAAAGTGTAATATCTTTCACTTAACGATCAAGGCATGATTGAGAAATAATATAACCACCAAAAGTAAGCTCATTTTGATGTTAGTCATATAATAAACTAACTTAAATATTGTTACATTGAGTAGGAAACATTTGTGCAAGATCCACATTCATCTCTCATAATCATGACCCATCCATCTCCAATTTTTTTTTCTATCATCATCTAATCAGTTCTAGCTTTTATCACTTTAAATTTTTTGGCAATCAAAATAAATTTTCTCAAAGAATATCCATCGGATTTGGGCGAGTTTTCCTCTATGCTTGTTTCATGATATAGCTCACGGCTTTCTCAGATAGTGGACGTGATGTTTGAAGCTCAGTTGGCTCGGTAGCTTGAAATTCAGTCTCCCCGCTCGTCTCTTCCTCAGAATCTGAATGTCGCTGAGAATCAACGTCTGCAGGGTTTCCGGAGTCCTTACCTTGGACAATGCTGAAGCTCAGAAGAGAAGCTTTTGTTGGCAGAAAATTTGAAGAAACAACACCTGATTGTCTACCATAGTGGAACTGTCATTTCTTCACGAGCTGATTTCCGAAAACTTCCTATGGTCTCAACTCGCATATCTTCAATGATTTTCGTAAAGAATCTTCCGTTGTGTCCTCCCTCCAACATCGCTGCTAGCCTAGGGGCAGGGTGGATAATCCTCACTGAATGTGACCATTGCCTGCAGGCATTCCAGAGCTGTCTACTGCAGTAAGACCGTGTAACACGACAAGCATTGTACACGATGGTTCTTTTGCTATTGGATTATTGGTCTGGTATAAATGCCAAGAGTTAATGACATGCAATCTTGTGAACTTATATATTGTAGAAATTGTTGAGGGATGTATGTTGCAAGCCATGCAGAGCAAAGTGTTCTCGGCTTGAGCGCCTAGTGAAGGCCCTAAGAATTCTCAATGTCCCATAAGTAACTGCTTGCATTGAACTCTTCCATATATAAGTTGGGGTTTCTCTATATCCTCTATCCCCTGGTACCAGCCCTTTTGGGGGTTAGACGGATGGCGAGTGGCTAGGCGACTGGGGTTGGGGAATCCCAATATGCCCCAATATGCGGCTCACGTGACTGGGGTTGGGATCCCAATATGCCCCAATATGTGGCTCACGTGGGTACGTGTGTGTGCGTGGCCCTGAGGCCCAAATTCTTTACATGGTATCAAAGCCACATGGGGCTTCCTTTGCCTGTGCTTGCTTGAGTGGTTGTGTTGAGGAATGTATGTTGCAAGCCACACACAGGAAAGTGTCGTGGGCTTGAGCGCCTAGTGAAGGCCCTGAGAATTCTCAATGTCCCATAAGTAACTGCTTGTCTTGCTTTCTGGGAGTACAACTAGAAAATCCATAGGAATGTTGTCTATATCTCTGATCAAATTATTTAAGAAAAATCGGTAATCTCACGGCCGTTATAGTTGTAACTCAAGCGTCAATTGACGAATAAATTATGTCTCAACAATGATATGCTGATTTTTGCTTTACTTCGATGCAGGTGGAAATGCCCCGTTAGGAAGAGTGTCTTCCACTAATGCAATTGATACATGAATCTTGTCCACATATTCTCATGGAAAATAAAATTCTAACCAATTGACAAGTGTAGCTAATCAAGAAAGACATGTAATATGTAGAGCATGAGTTAAAATTAAGGAGAAAAATGTTCCCTTAAAAATCTCACCATGCTGTGAATGGTGTGCTCTGCTTCTATTGCAACAAAATGGATCAAGAACTCATAAATACACAACTATTGTAGCAGTGCATGCAGATTGGATAACCGACTTGAAAATTGAAATCTCTTAGATGGTGTTGTTGACAATGATGAAAGCAGAGATCTTATCTTGACAACGTAGAAACGACGTTTGCAAAACACACTAGAAACGTTCATCTGAGAGAAGACAACCCAAGTTACACAGCTGGCTGCTACATGCCATGACACCGAGGAGATCGAGAAAGGAAACAAACGTGATAGAGAAACAATAAAGAACTTCAAATTTTGCACTCCAAGCGTCAATTGTCATGATTCAAGTTCATTTGCGATTCCTGAAGTTCTTGGAAAATGAAATCACGATCTTTTTTCGAAAATTCCAGAAATTATCTCGTGTCAGGCACACGAAAATTGTAAAGGACTCAAAATATATATATAAATATTTGAAAAAAAAAATAAAGGAAAATAAAAATATCACAAGGAGGTTAAAACAAACATGAATACAATAAGCTCCTGCCTACGGCAGGGCCAAATTTTGTAGTTGAGAGTAAGGGTGTTGTTGCAAGAATGGGAGTCTACATATCAAATCTTGACACATGCATCGAAAAAAAGTTCATACAAGCATATATTTTACCCCATTCAAGTAGTACATCAATGATAGAATGAACTATGATCCATTGATAATGCCCATAGTGCCTTGCACCCCCATGGTTTATAGCCTCATCCCATGAGCTACCACTACTAAAATTCGAGCAATTTTCATCGTGAATACCAAGGCTTTTGGTCTTAAGTCTATAATGTTTGTAAAGGTCTAAATGTCAGTACTACTAAACCTTGGAATTGAGCCACTGCTCTAATTAATGACTAACAATATAGATTAGTCTCACTATAATGTAAGCATGTTATTTTTTGGTATAAGCGTTGTTATAAACATTGATAATTCTCATTACTATACGCCACAGTCACCGACGCTATTTTTGACTTGATTTGTGACTGATAATCATGGCCTTAAATTTTTTTTTTGCACATGCGTTGCAAGACACGTCACAATTAAGGATAGTAATTAACCCAAGTTCTGGTCAACATGGCCTACCTATAGCTATTAGCCATTAGTCCATGAATACTCACTAGGCTGCTCTTAACCCTATGTCATTGGCTAATGAATATGAGCTAGTTAGGGACATAACATATTGATTAACTTTCTCCCAATAGTCATCATCATATCTTGAAAGGTTCACAATACCTACTACATAGTTTGCAATGCTTTCTAAGTCTTATTACCTCTGAGTCCTCATCAATTTTAAGATAGACCCAATCATCTTTATGAGAATACATAGGACACCTCTTCATATCCACGTAATGTCTACCTCTATCTTGGAAAATGTGAATAGTATCACGTGCTTATTTTAAAACCTCTTGTATGCCTTGCAAACACACTTATTGATTTTTGAAGCAAACTTAATCAATGGAAGATATATTGTCCATTCGTACCGCTTACTACTATATACATATGCACAAAGAAAATCTTCTATATTTTGATTAGTCCTTATAATATCATTATCATAATAAAAAGAGCTAAAGCAAAAAAAAGTTTCTAATCTTTGAAACATTGCCAACTAGAAGTGCCATGTTAATTGACATTCACAATCACTTAGCCGCATCTAATGGTAATCTATAAACTTGAGCTAAATCAACAACTTAAAAATAAAAATTAAACGAGGCAACTACATGCTCTTGTATGATAACAGACACATGTTGTTTCCTGGGAAATTACATACTAGATGGATGGGACCTTACAAAGTCATAGAAGTTTTTAATAATGGATCACTTCAGTTAGCCGATCTTGAAGGACATTTACTTGATACTCGAGTAAATGGCTCAAGAGTGAAGCGCTACTATGACTAATTTTCGATGAATATGGCACGTCCAATTTTTGCAAAACATGCAAAATTTTCAATACTATTCACATTTCATCCGGTTTGAAAAAACCCGCCAGCTTTGGTCCAATAATTTCCACTGTAGTTTGCGAAATTTGCGACACTTGCACCTTCGTATTTTTCGCCCATATGTTGTAACAAAAACAAACCGATATTGTTCACATTGCATCCAACTTGTTATTTCCACTTTTGGTCAATCCTTCACCTTCGCAAAATGTGCGAAAAAGGTGACCACTTCGCTACATTGATACTTCCCACTGCATTTTTTGTGAAAAATGTTAACACGTCGCTTCATCAATAAGTTACTATATTCCTTGCAAAAATGCGACACTCCAACCTTTGCATTTTTTGAGATTTGCTTTCGTTCCATCCTTGACCTTAGGGAAATTTGCAAAAAGATAATAATATTTCGCTAGTATGTTGCATATCATTTTGTTAAGCTCCTTCGTTTCCATCATGTTTTCATGTCGACAGCATATTGAAAATATGCGAAAAACCCGACACCTTCACGTTTATAATTTCCATGATAGTTTGCAAAAAATGTGACACTATTTTTGGAATTTGGTATGTTGCTCAATTTACCATTTTGGAAAGCGAAAAGTGCGACACAATGAACCTTTGCATTTTTTCGCTCATACATTTTAAAGAAAATGTGACAGTCTTCGCTACCAATATCATATACATTGTTTCGTAGATTGTGTATATTATTTATTTTCGCAAGATGATTGTCTTGGAACTGTTGCTCTTCAGTAATTTAATTTGAAGTTTGACTGTTCCATAAGTGGACCTCATCTGTGAATCATAGAGTGGGTTTTCAAATTTCTTACAACCTTTTTTGGATTGATCTTCATGCGTCTTTGTTAAGTCGGAGCGTAATGTCTGAATGCCTTCTCTTAAACCAGGGAAATTCATAAATATCAGAAAACCACTGAGCTCCTAATCAGAAAGCTGTCGTTTGAGCATCTTGTTCGTGAAATTGCTCAGAATTATAAGGTAATATCTTTGGATCAGTTAACTTATGTATTGAATTACCACCATTTATTATTTAATTTGTAAAACTCTTCTATTTGTAGTGTGATTTACATTTTGAGAGCCATGTTGTGTTAGCTTTTCAAGAGGCTACTGAGTCTTATCTTGTTGGTTTGTTTGAAGATACAAACCTGTGTGCCATTCATGCCAAGCGAGTAACCATACCCAAGGATATGCAATTGGCTAGATGCATTCGAGGAGAACGTGCTTAAAGTCGTTTATCTTTCTCACTAGTTTGTTAATGATGAGCAGTTAATGCATGTGAAGTCAGCCTTGAGTGCTAAAGCTGCATGGTCCATATTGCAGAATCTGTTTGAAACAAAAAGCCTTGCAAATAGTATATACTTAGGTAGAAAACTCTTCACCATTCAAATGAGTGAGGAAGAAAGCGTCATAGCAACATAAACCAAGTGCATTCTATGTCACAACAATTAAAAGCCATTGGTGCCAATTTAACAGAAGGAGATGTTGTCATGACTCTTCTTGGAAGTCTTCTTGGACCATATGAAAACCTCATCATCTCCTTAGAAAGCCGCCAAGGTGATCTAGACTTGGAATATGTCACTGATAGATTACTTAGTGAAGAGTCTAGAAGAAAAGAAAATGCAATCCCAAGTCTAGAAGTAGCACTATTTGTGAGGAACAGACAAGGCAAGATGCAAAATGATTCTGAGAAGAAAGGTAAGTGCAATTTTTGTGGGAAAGTTGGACACTTTGCCCGAGGATGCTGGAAAAAGGCATATGAAGATCATGAAAAGAAGAAAGAAAAAGATGATTGCAAAGATCATCAAGTCTTGTCTACAGAAGTTAATGAAGAGCCTCAGCTTGAGACTCTATAATTTTAAAGATCAAAGTGTAGCCCCTTGACGATGCAGAGCTGAATTCAAACATAGTCCACATGAAGGTGTTTGAGATTTAGAAGCTTAGACCTCGGAGGACACATGATCAAATCAAAAGCTGAAGCTTTCACATAAAGTGGGAGCAGTTTCAGCAATGTCAAAATAAATATAATAGTAGCAATGTCAAAATAAATATAATAGTTTTGAACTAAATAAGATCTGAATAAAATCATTTCATATGATATAAGTAGCATGAATCAATCTTGTGAATGATCACTTAAGTGGGAGTGTTAAGAACAATAATGTGCGCATTCCATGCATGACTAGATAACTAGTTAAAGTGAGAGCATCCAGAAACTAAGCATCCCTTCAAAATCGTCTCTCTCTCTCTCTCTCTCTCTCTCTCTCTCTCTCTCTCTCTCTCTCTCTCTCTCTCTCTCTCTCTCTCTCTCTCTCTCTCTCTCTCTCTCTCTCTCTCTCTCTCTCTCTCTCTCTCTCTCTCTCTCTCTCTCTCTCTCTCTCTCTCTCTCTCTCTCTCTCTCTCTCTCTCTCTCTCTCTCTCTCTCTCTCTCTCTCACACACCTATGTAATGGGCTGTCGCCCTCTTTCTGATTAATTAATAAAGATGTACTTAGTTACATCTCTCTCTCTCTCTCTCTCTCTCTCTCTCTCTCTCTCTCTCTCTCTCTCTCTCTCTCTCTCTCTCTCTCTCTCTCTCTCTCTCTCTCTCTCTCTCTCTCTCTCTCTCTCTCTCTCTCTCTCTCTGGGGGAGGCGTTGTGGAGGGAGGAGAAATCTTGCCTCCCTTTTTCTTGCACCTCTCATTTTTTCTTAAGTCAATTAGGAGGGGGGTTTGCATTTTTTTTCATAGAGAGGCCTTTGTAGCAAAACACAATATAACTGGATAGCTTGTCTGGTCTTTCTTCGCAGACTTCTACCATAGGAGGCAAGAGATGATATTCAAGCTTGCAACCATATTTCAACGATAGGGGCTTAATTATTCTTGTACAACAGTTGTTGAAGCCATTTTTGAAATGCTTTTATAGCCAACAAGAACAACCAAAGTTGCCCAAAATCCTAGAAATTTCAGCAACCTAGCAATGATATGAATTCGTGAAGCCAGTTGCAAGAGCCCATGTGTTCAATTGACCTTTGTATGAGGTTGTGAATGTGATTAACAAAGTCCATGCTGAGCATTGAGTGCCTCATAATATCAATGTTTTAGTCTGCCATTTTAGGAGCTATGTGTTGCAACCTTTATGTGTGCTTTGTGGCTCTAATGAGCATGCACTTGCATCAATTCTATGCATGAATTTAATATTGCAATAAACACAAGGTGACTAGTGTCAAGAATGGTCCGTCAATGCATGCTAGCTTGCTAGCAAATGGAATGCAGTTCTCTCACAAAAACGAGAGCAAAGTAAATCTAAAACAACCGTGAAAGTGTTTTTTCTTCTACACTTATTTTTCCATATATATATATATATATATATATATATATATATATATATATATATATATATATATATATATATATATATATATATATATATATATATATATATATATATATATATATATATATATATATATATATATATATATATATACACATACATATATATTGGTTGTTAAAAGGCTCTTTTTGTGTATAAATAAATAAAAATATAAATATTTATACACACACACACACATTATTTATTTATTTATACATAAAAAGAGCCTTTTAACAACCAAAAATGCAATTTATGCTTTAAAACATCATGGAATTGATCCTCCCTTATGATACCAAATTGAGTAATATACTTTACTTTGCCAAATTTGGAATTGAGACCCCTTATGAAGTTTTTTTTTTTTAAATGGTCTTGTTGGAGGGAAACTTGACTTCCTTTGAACTGCTATGATCTGTGCACATTATGGGAAAACGATTGGATGGTGAGCATCTTCAAATACTTAGTGGATTCAAAGGTACTGACTTCCTTATATAAAGGAGGATCACACAGACCCAAATCACTTTCTTCTTTCCTTCTCTCTTTCTTGCTTTTTCTCTTGCTCTGGTTATGCTTCTCCCACTGCGACCTACCACAGCTTTCAGGATTGAAGCGTGTGAAGGACATCAGAACAATATTAGTTGGAAGCATACTACAAAGAAAGATAAGAGTATGAACAAGCTCAAAAGCTTAATAACCTTTCATCTACCATAGGTTTTTATGTATTGTAAAGCACTTGGTGTTGAAGCTTACATAGCTTATGATAATGTGTGAGTAAATAGCATTCTGGATTCAGAAGATATGTGGGAACTAGTCGCATTTGGGTGCTGCCCCTGTAGCAAATTTGCAACTAAATCGCAGGTATACCACATTAACTCAATGTTTACATAGCTGATGTCATCGCTAATATTTATTTCACAATTTGTGTATTGAATAGCATGGCATTTGGAATGATGGCCAGCAAACCACCGATGGCCAGACCATCATGATTATATAGAAGGATTTCTTGCATGTGATAGCACCACTTATGATTACCAACTGGCCACGGATCTGAAATGCGATTGAGTGCCTCAATAGCTTCTGGTTTCATAATTAATGCACTTATAACGTGCATGCTTTGATTGCATGTTGAGTACTCATTCTAAAACATGGTTCGATGAGGCTGGCTGCCCTATAAGAGTGCTCGTTATCGCGCTGATGGGCTTTGATAATGATGAATACATATTGTATGACAATGATAATAAGTTGCGTATGAGGATACTAATACTATGTACATGTGATAAGCATATTGCTACTACCAGTAAGGCTTCTATGAAGCACTATTGATTACTACGAGCATGGTGTTTTTCATGGTAACTAATACTTTTTATTGTGTGCTGGAAACTCGAGTAGTAGATCATGGCTATTGTCATTGTCAAGCTAGTTGCACAGTACAGGAAGTGAGCGTGATGAGGCTTGATAAGTCATATAAGTCAGGTTTCCTCCGATATGTCGATTGACTACCCGATAAGTCAGCCAAGTTGGGTCTTCTGGACAAACTAATATGTTAGCCTCTTCTCTTGCTCATCTTCAGTAGTCTGCTACGCGACAATGCAAGTAAATATGTAGCATTATGAATGGAATTAGATTAAAATGGGATTTAGGAGAGTAGAAGAGATAGATCCAACACCCCCCCTTAATCTGGATATGTGAATGCTTTGATCTTTAGACTAAGCAATGCACAAAATTTGTTGTGTGCATCAATGCTCAATGTCTTGGTGAACACATCTGCAATCATGTCCTGCGTTCAATAGTACATTAAGCTTATCTCTCTGTCGAGAATCTTGCCCCTGACATAGTGATATTGAATCTCAATGTGCTTACTCCTAGAGCAAAAACTATGGTTGGCTGATAAGGCAATGCACTCTAAGTATCATAGAATATGATTGATGGGGTGTATTGGTTCAAACTAATGTCCGACAGTAAATTTTTCAACGAAAATGCTTCTTTAATAGATTGAGAAGCAAAAATATACTCTGGTTTTGTAGATGAAAGAGCAATTACAATTGTTATTAAATCTAGATGTGGATTTACGAATGTCTACCTCTCCTCCCTAGCTTGCATCGGAATATCCACTGAGCCGATGAAGATCATCGTTGTTGACTTCTCCATAGTAGATGCACCGGTCCTTTGTAGCTCGAATGTATCTCATGACTCTTATAAGAGCCTTCCAATGGGTCATGCCAGAATTGGCCATGAATTGGCCGAGTGAGCTAACTACAAAGGCGATATCAAGTCTTGTATAGACCATTGCATACATGAGAGATCCAAGTATCGATCGATAGGGATACTCTCTCATTTGCTCCTCTTCTTGCTTGGTCTGAGGACATTGGTCCTTTGACAACAGGCCTAGATCCATTGGTGAGTCATCTAATTTACAATTAATTAGATTGTATCTAATAAGAATGTTGTGAAGATACCTTTGTTGAGTAATAAATATCAGTTGTCTCTCTCTGTCTCTGTGCATTTGAATGCCCAGACAGAAGTGAGCTTCGCCCAGATCAGTCATGTCAAATTTGGAAGACAGCATCTGTTTAGCATCCTTTACCAAATTGGTATTGTTGCTGAAGAGCAATGTATCATCAATATACAGAGTGATGATAATGAAGGATTGATGCACTGATTTGAAATAGACACTGCTGCTGGTCGTGCTTGGTTGAAAACCTTGTCAGATGAGGAATGTGTTGATCCTCTGGAACCAAGCACTGGCTGATTGCTTCAAGCCATAAAGTGTCTTATGGAATTTACAGTGTTAAAAATTCACAATTCTAGCTTGACTATTTTGGTCATATGACTTGTAAAAAGTGAGATGGTCATGATGTGGCTTGTCACACGTGCCAAATAGCATAGGATTCCATTCATAAGGATGTTCTCAAGTAGACCTAAGTGATAGAACCTTTGGAATGAGTCCAAATCATTCTTAGATACAAGAGAGAAAAAGTCGGAGCTATTTTTGGTAATTTTTACATTGTTGAGAGATCTCCAAGATTCCAACCCTAACTTGGTAGGGATGAAAGATCCACCAAAACTAGCATTAGGTATAGGTTTAGGGCTACTCATGCCTACCCAAAACCGTGATGGATCATGTATATATAGGTGATGATCTCTCACCAAAATCAATCAAGCAATTTCATGATTTTTCTCTCATATTGGTGCAATTGCTCTCTATGTTCTTAATTCTTTGAGTTCTTGTGATTCCTAATCATTATAGGATTAAATGTGGGTCTGGTGTACAGTTCTTGGACTGTGGGAGGCCGTACTTTCACACGTGTGAAGGCTTCTTCAAGGATTTGGGCCATTTAGTGAGGTTCAAGCATATATTCTTGATGGATTTTGATAATTCAAGTTGTGCTAATCTTATGAGATCATAATCTATTGTTTCCCTCATCATTTCAAGTGTTTTAGAATCCTTTTTTGTATAATTTCAACATGGTATCAGAACCTAAAGGCTGAAATGAGCTAAATCCTTGGTTTTCATTCAATTTGATCACAATTTTTTATCTAAATCTTGTGTAGATTGGATCTTAGCATCCAGCATTGATTCTAGAACTCAAAGTGAGTAAATCCATTGGAGATTGGTGTGGTGTGACTTCATTTGCAGGATAGTTTAGGTGTCTAAAATCGGAGGCAAAGCTGAATTCAATCCACATTACCAAGATAGCAAGTTTTGCTTGCTCCAAGCATTGATTTCTAAGCGAGTTTTGGAGGTGATTTCATAGAGGAGGCTTTCTAGCATTCAAGGAGAGGGAAGACCAGAGTTTTGGGGACTCTTAAAGGCTGTTCTAAGGTGTAGAGGACACATTATAAAGTGATTTAGGTTCAGTCCAACCATTGCTTGACTTATGCACCAAATTAGATCAATTTTTCATCGATTTTGATCAATTTTTGCTTGTGATTGGATAGTAGATTGTGTTGCATCCTCATTATGTTCCATTTAGATCTTTTACAAGTGATTTTGGAAGTATATTAGGTTGCTGAAATTCACTCTTGATCGGATCATTTGGAAGCTTTTATGTTCTTTATAAAAAGAGGGGAAATTCTACTAGTATTGTTACTTCAATCAAGCAAGTGCGTTGTTTCTAGTATTCTATGATTTGATTTTGTTAAAGATCATTCTTAGATCTTTATAGGAAGTCTATTACTGATCTTTTTAGGTCCCTAAGAAGTGGGATAAGGTAGATCTTCAATCAAATCAATAGAAGTAACCTTTATTTGTGTCAAGTCCTTGATTAGAAGAATAGATGGCATCTGTAAATACATATCTTTTGGATACTAATGAGAGGCTCAACAAAACTAGCTATTCCATATGGAAAGTTAGAATAGAATCCATCATGATCATGCAAGATCTGAATTGTAAATGGTAAGGAGGGTGAACCTATTCATCCTCAAGAAAAAGCCAAATACATCAAGAGGTGCAATGTTGCACTACATTGCATAAAAATGAATGTTGCAAATGAACTCTTAAGAGAGGTAGGAGATTGCACTTCGGCTCAAGATGCTTGGGAGACTTTGCAAAAGGTCTATGAATGCAAGAACCAAACTAGAATGTTATATTTGAATAATCAAATCTATAGAAGCAATCAAAAGAAAGGAGAGAGTGCACATACTTTTGTCTTAAGAGTGAAGGAATTGAACAAAGAACTAGCCTTCATAGGTGATCCTATCAAGGATGAAGAGCTTGTTCAACTCATATTGAATGGACTAAGCTTTGAATTTGACAATTTGGTTCAGGGATATGCAATTATGTGTGAGCTACCCATACTTGAAGAACTCCAAGGCACACTCATGGCCGAGGAATCAAGAAGGAGCCAAATGCAAGAGAGGATGGATAGACTTTCCATCCAAGGTGGAGATGACCAAGCTCTCTTCACCAAAGGCAAAGGGAAGTCCAAAAGAAAAGGATCAACATTCAAGAAGGCTTCATCAAAGCTTGAGGATCAAGAAGAACCCTCAAAGGCATCTCCATCAACCACCAAAGTCAAGAAGGACAAATCGAAGGTGAAGTGCTACTATTGTAGCAAGATGGGGCATTATGCCTCGGAATGCTTCAAGGGAAACCAAGATCAAAGCCAAGCTAACATGAGCAAAGAGGAGGAGGAGGAGAGTTCACACGAGGACTCTCTCATGATGTCCATATTTTCTTCAACAAGCTTGGTGGATTTACTCGGGTGCTAGTTCACACATGACTAGCAAAAGGGAGTTTTTCTCTTATCTCTTATCTTATGATGAACCTATAAAGTCTATCTATACAGCAAATGATGAAGCTTGTAAGATTGAAGGAGTTGGTAGCATTCCCCTTTGCTTAGGATCTTCCAAAAAGATCAACATGGAAGGTGTTTTGTACATTCCTACAATAACAAAGAATCTACTAAGTGTCGGCCAAATGGTAGACAATGGTTTCAATGTTGACTTTGCTTAAAATGAATGTTTTGTTAAGAAGAAGGGTAAGATAGTGGCTAAGGGCACTAGACTTGGCAAACTTTATAAGTTGGATGCATTTGTGGATATTAATGTTGTCATGTTGGCCAAGAAGAGCAAGATATCTACCTTCACTTTATGGCACAAAAGACTTGGACATGTCAACTCGGGTTCCATGGAGACTATGATCAAGGAGGAGTATGCTTTAGGCCTACCAAGGTCTATTGGGAAGGAAGACAGTTTGTGAAGCTTGTGCTTTATCCAAGGCACATAAGAAGGTGTTTCCTAACTCCATCACAAAGTCATCTCATCCTCTTGAACTCATACACTCGGATGTGCATATTGCTAGCACCAAATCTAGTGGAGGTTCATCCATGTTTTTAACCTTCATTGATGACTACTCAAGATACTGTTGGGTGTTCTTACTTTCCTTCAAATCTCAAGTATTTGATACTTTTGTAAAGTTCAAGTTGTTTGTGGAAAAGCATCATAATCATAGCATCAAGATTCTTAGAAGTGACAATGGTGGAGAATTCATCTCCAATGAGTTCAAGGCCTTTTGTGAGGAGGAAGGGATCAAGAAAGAAACTTCTTGTCCTTACACTCCTCAACGAAATGGAGTTGCTAAAAGAAGGAATAGAACATTATGTGAATGTCCTAAGGCTTTAAGATTGGATGCTTGTTTGCCCAAATCCTTTTGGGGTGAATCTCTTGTATGTGCAAACTACTTGATGAATAGGGTGTCTTGCAAAGCAATTGAAGGCAAAACTCCTTATGAGATGTTTTATGGAAAGAAACCCAATCTTAATCACTTGAAAGTTTTTGGGTGTATATGTTATGTGCATGTGCCATTGGAAACAAGGACCAAGGAGGATCCATCTTCCACAAGAGGGATCATGCTCGGGTATGCAAGCTCAAGCAAGGGCTACAAAATCTATCTCCCATCCTTGAACAAATTTGTTGTTTCAAGGGATGTTATATTTGATGAACATCATATACATATGCTTGAAGAAGGCTCAAGTGCTCCAACAATCAAGAAGAAGATGGCCGAGGAGCAAGATCTTGATTTAGAGGAGGAGCTCATGGAGGAGCAAGTAACAAACCCACCTATCACACCAAGGAGATCTTCAAGGGCAAAAGGAAATTAGTTCGTCCACTAGACGTCACCATCAAAAGGTGGCTCACTCTACTTTATTTCAAATGCCTACACATACTAGCTCCTACATGGTCATTCCATCACTTGGGATTCACCATGAGGCTCACATAATTTCCAAATGTTGTCCTAGCCAGTATTCTCAGCTCTCATGCTCGGTTCTCATCCTTCATCCTTCTCAGAGACCTCCTTAGTCTAAGGTGAGGGGTGCTCTTAGGATAGCTTTAGCCCAGCATCTTGAAAATTCCTCTTAATCGACCAACATCACCTACTGCAACACATACGGAATGACATCGCTTTCGTTTCCGCATTGGCACTTGAAAAAATGTAGATATTTGCTCGCTTGCATAAAACCAAGTTTTATTTCCACAAAACTGTTTCGCAAAATTGAGATCTCTCAACGGCCCTTTACATTCTAGCTCATTTGAGAACCTCCTGCATGTCCTGCTCACCTTGCCACTTCATGAAATGTTTTTGTGTGCTCATTTATTTTCCCAAGGCTTCAAGTACTGCGTGCATCAGCCATCTGGGGTCTTGGCTCGATCGGTTGGATTGCCTTTGGTTGTTGCTGAGGCTTTGCTAGATATTTGTCAAGCACTTTGGCACCCTTATCTTCTTTTCTGGCCTTTTCGCTCATCGAGGGTTCAGCTTCACCAGCGTTGAAATTTGTAGGTCGTGGTGAAAATCTTCGAGGGTCTGGTTGATCAACAAACTCTCCAGCGTTAGTGTTAGTTTCAGGGAGGAGTCTTTTTTCCATCCCCGAGCTGCCATCTAACTAATGAGTGGGCCTGTTGTATCCAGCAGCTCCGTCATCTCCGTCATTATGTATCAAAGTAGTCGATGCCATACCTTTGCGTGTAGCCCTTTGCAACAAGCATGGCTTTATAGCATCCACCGACAATGTCATCTAATTTTAGCTTTCTTTTGTAAACCCATTTGTAGTCGACTGTCTTCTTTTCGTCGGGCAATGGTTCCAATGTCCATGCCTCATTCTCTCTCATCGACAAGATCTCCTCTGACATTGTCTGCTTCCAGAATTCTCCCTCTAGATAGCCTCTTTGTATATTGTCGGCTCTTCAGCAAAGTTGCAGTATTCGACATCTGCATCTTCACTCCATTGAAGATTGCCGATGTATCAGTCTGGAGGTCTTCTTGTTCTCGTCGACCTTCTTGGTCCGACTTGTTGCTGTTGGTTTGTTTGTTCTTCACCTTCTTCGTCTGATTGATCTTCAGCTTGCTGCTCTGGAGTCCGTGGCTTGACATTTTCTATCGATCTCCTTGTTCAATTGGCAGTAGTGTGAAGATCTCATGGCTTTACTTCCTTCAATCTAGAAAATTTTGATTTATTGAACTTCACATCTCTACTCGTTACCACCTTCTCTGAGGTTGGATTGTAGAGTCTGTAGACGATAGATGGTCCATGCACAACATTGGGACTTAGAATGTTACCTTCAAATGCCCAACAAAAGTATAACTTAAGCTTAGGAATGACTCAGCATAGAGTGTCAATAAGCCGAATAATTGGCTCTGAAAATATATAAAGACCTCTAAAAATAAAAACGCTCATAACCAATGTCATGTATGTTATATCCTAATCTTAGAACTGGACCTAAAATAGGCCTTGCCGACATAACGTGACAGTACCATGGTAAATAATAGCATAAATAAGTGACAACTCCACCAAGTACTAAATCAATTAATAAAACCACTGATTTTCTAGTAGAATATTCAATAAAATTGACCATGATGAAATTCAGTGTATCACATGCAGCAATCCTCACCTCATACTTTTGCTTTAGCTTTTCCCACGTTTCATGTGTAAGGATCGCATTATGAAGATCTGACTAGATCATGTTGCAAAACAACCAAAAGGACACCTATGGAGTAAAACCACCCATCCAAACCTAGATCCCTCCTGGAGTTACCTCCTAGACCTAGCCCCCAAGCCATAGTAAAGAACCTAAGAGAGGAGAGGAGAAACTGGCTCAAGAAACTGAATTTCCAATAGGAGGATGGGCGAGTTTCCAATGGACATATTCTCCTCATGAGAGAGAGAATATTCCCCCTAGGATCTCCATGCAACCTATATTGAGTTATTAACCTCCTATTCTTGCATTAAAGCAATCATTCACCATGCATGTGCTCCTATGTCCAATTATAGGTCTGGGCCCTCATATGATTATTAATTACTTTACAGGCCAAGCCCGGAATGACGAGGCATAACCAATAACCATATACACCTTGAGTGACCAGCTATCCATGTCAGGAATTATTCTGATTCCCTTATACATGACTGTTGGAGTCTTTGCGAATTCCAAGGCAACCCTAACCCTAGTTAATAAGTGAGAGGGCTTTGGCACCCTGCGTGTGTAAGTCCAACCCAATGATCACATAGTTATTTGATTAATTAGAATATTAATAAAAGGACTTTAGACCTTTTTGCGGGACTTTTAATGTCGCAGGGCCTAAATGTCAAGTTAGTGAATAATGTTGGGTTTCCCTCCAATTTTGATGGTTCCCACACTTTTTTAAATTTGAATAAAAAGAGAGGCAAGACTAGACCAATAGGATTCATAGGTCAGGGTCCTCCTCCCTACTATAAAAAGGGACCGACTCGAGTTGTTCCTCATGTTCATTTCCTCATTTCAATAAAGCAGATTGGTTCTCTTTAGAAATGGATTGATGAATGTCCTTGCTCTTCCTCTCTTCTCCTCCGTTTCTCATGCTTTCTTTGGATGTTGCTAATTGTTGGATCTGATCATTATTGGGATTGCTATTTCTTATGTTTTTTGTGAGAGAGAAAGGGAGAGAGAGAAGAGTAAGTTTCTATCATTGTTGTGGATTTAGAGTTAGTGGAAGTAGGGTTAATGGATGTAGTGTTAATGCTTAGTGTTAATGGATGTTAGTGCTAGATCCTCCATTCATGTTGAAATCTGAACTATACTATCGCTCTCATGGGAACGAACCTACGCGTGACAACTAACTCCGTCTCTTTGATGCTAGATTGACTAGATCTTGGATTCAGGTTAGGCAAGGAAAGAAACCCACTACAATCTTGGTGCCGTTTCCGGGGAGCTATGCCAATTTTTCAGTTTGCAGCATGTTTTGCTGATGGTTAGCTTGCATTAGGCATCTTGTCGTGGCATGAATAGTGTTAAAACTGCATTGTAGGGTTAGTTTGGGATTAATTTTGCTAAATTTTGAGTGGATTTGCTTGTTTGAATCTAATCTGATTATTAAACAAGGAAAGCTATTCAGATCACCAATCTTAAGATCCATTTGGATCTGAGATATCAGAGAAAATAACAAAAATCGGTAAAATCTACCAAATTTGGTCAAAAAGAGGCAAAAAGTGTCATCAGAGCCCAGAACTTTTTACCCTCTTTTAGAAAACCTTCGTCGAGTTGCAAACACCTTCGGTGTTGTTTACAGAACCTTCATATTGAAGGGCGAAGATTAATTCCCAGCAGATTTTCAGAAACATCAGAAAAACCACCAAAAAACACCAAAAATTATCAAAACCCTAAAAAAATACAGAAAAAGAACCTTTGCCCAATTCACTATGCTTAGATGTGATTCAGAGCTATCTACTACTAGGTCGACTAAGAATAATACCAAAAATAGAAAGGTTTCAGAGGATCAGTTGTCATATTGTCATATTTTTGCCAAAAAAGTCACTATTTTGCAAAATTACCTATATTACTCTTGATCCTTCGCCAGAACCTTTGTCGAGTTTCCAGAACATTCTATTTATATAAAAATACTATTTTTGAGTTCGGCGAAGATTTATCTTGATCAGATTACAAATAATCTTGATTCTTATCCTCGCCAGATCACAAAAACTGTATTTTCTTGTGTCAAAAACCTTTGTCCGGTTGTCCATAGTTTTATCTGTGTCAGATCTTCCAGTTGAGAAGTCAACGAAGGTTATTTTCTAAGAAATTGCCAAAAAAATGTTCAGAGAGTTTTTTTATCCCAGAAAGCACTGTTGAACCTTCACCGAGACAACCTTCGCCTAAAGAACCTTCGCTAGTTTCTGATTTTCCAAATCAAGTCTCTGTCAAAATTTGGATCAAATCTGATATATTCTGAACTGGACTCTAAGAGATTTATCATTTTTTGAGAAGTATCGATTGATCTAATTTTGGGTAGTTTTTCATCATATAGAATCAGATTCTTGAAAAGAGGAATAGAGCTAGCAAATCTAATCTGAGATAGTTTTTTGAAAAAATCTATATCCAATCTCATTATCGATTTGATCTAAATTTGTAAGATGGCTGCCCCTGGAGCTGCTCTTGGAGGTGCTCCACAGGAGGTCAATCCAATTATTGTTAGAAGAGCACCTCGATTGGATCTACCCAAATATAATGAATTAACAGATCCAGTTAGATTTCTTCAGATCTATGCTAAATCTTGTGAGGTCTATGGTGAAAGGAAATCATTTTTTTGTGAATCTTGCATCTATGGCAAACACTCTAGGAGCAAATTTCCCAGATTATATTCCGGCAAGACAAAGCATGTATCAGATCTTGTACATAGCAATCTTTGTAGTCCAATGCCAACGCCATCCTTAGGAGGTGCAATATATTTTATCACTTTCATAGCTGAGCGTACAGATTGGGAGGTTGTTAAACGAGCCCTTATCACACGGTTCAAACCACGGAAGTTTATGGAAGACCCTTTCCTACTTCTAAGTAAAATTAAAATGGGAAAGCGGGAAATGGTTTGATATTACATCAAAAGGGTGAAACATCTTATATCTGAATGTGAGCCTGAGCTGATTAATGAAAATGCCATGATTATGTGGTTTTTGTCAGGACTACCTATATGGATCAGACGTGAACTGAAACGCCATAATGAGTACGCACTTTTGCAAAATGCAATGGACGATGCAATTCGGGAGGAGGATGAAGATTCAGATGATGAGCCGAATGTCAGTATGTTGCCTTATACAGCAGGGCAGACTACTACGACATCCACCACTATTGCATCAACGAATCCCCATGCTACTGCAGAAATGATGCTCAATGAGTTCGAGAAACTTGGGAAGACCCAGCAGAAATAGATGGAAAAGTTGCAGTTGCAATTTGATGAGAAGATCAAAGCATTGAAAAATTTCCACGGAGAAGCGAACACGGAACTTGAGAAGTTTGCAAAGACTTTTCCTATCAGAAAAAATGTTTGGTGTTCTATTCGTACAGGAAATCACACAGTGAACGAGTGTCCTCAATTGAAAAAATGAATGGAAATCAGTGTTTGCCATCTGTGTAATTCACCTGACCATGAGACTGTCTTTTGCAACTTCAACCCTCGGATAATTCATTAATGGTATGCCCAGATGGGATATCAAGATCCACAGTATGGAGGCAATCCAGCAGCAAGACTACGACAATCTACTCTTGGATACCCGGATCGTCTAGCTTTGCCTGCCCCACCAAAACACTCCGCTCCTCCTGCCAATTTGATGGAACCAAAACCTTACGGAAGTGCTGAGCAATGGGGCTATGGTAATAATCAGGAAGGTGGATCTTCAGTATGCCATTTATGTTGCCGCTCAACAACAAGCCTCGAGAAATTGGGCCAGAGCACCACTTGGATGTTTTGCATGTGGAGAAAATCACAGAGTTGCAGAATGCCCAAATAAAGAAAAATTTGCACCATTCTGTCGTGACTGTGGATATTGGCATTGCTATAAAGACTGTCCAGCAAGACCGAAGCCACCACCAGCTACAGCACCTGTAAATTTGATAACAATCAAGCAAGGATCGGTAGCTCATAATAAACCAAGTGCACCCTTGATGGTGGTCACCAGAGCACAAAAGCAAAAAGAACCAGTAGTGGATTCAGTACTTGCTGATTCTATACCATTGAACGATACACCAACAACATCGGAAGTCTATCCAAATCTTAATGCAGAAAAATGAAGATATCAGGATATGAGACAGTGGATTAAACATCTGCAAGAAGAAGAGGAACTTGAAGCTGCTAAAGTAACAGCTGAAGTTCAGTCTTCACCATTGCAGCCTCCAAGAAATTTACATACAGATATGAATGATCAATTACATTATCACGAAGAACCCTTCAAGATGACTGAACCAGAAGCACCGCATACATAATTACTCATGAATATTTTGTCTAGCAAGATCAATATTTCATTGGGAGAGTTCCTAAAGTTGGTGCCAAAAGCAAAAGAAGTCTTAGCGCAAAAGTTAGCTCAAGAAGAATTAGAAGACCATCAGGAGCCTCTGTTTTGTGCTGGATTTGAAGAATCTAATGATGTACTCCATGTTGGAGTTGCTTGGGAAAGTGAACAAAAGAATATCACTCTGCCGATACAACATAGACAATTTTCTACAGAAGCAGCCGTGATAGACGGCGGTTCAGGAGTTAACCTGATTTCTACAAAGCTACATACAAAATGGGGCCTTACAAAAATTAAGTCTGCTACTTTTGCTATTAAGCTAGCTGACCAGACGACGGTTCGTCCACGAGGAATAGTGGAAGATATACCTGTCAGGATAGCAGGAGTATAGTTCGTCATTACTTTCGTCATGATGGACTTACCGGAAGCACCAAATGTCTACCGAGTTCTCTTAGGACATCCATGGTTACGAGTTGCGCAAGTAATTCATAATTGGGGTACCGGCAAAATCACTTTTGAAAATCGTGAACGTGCAGTTAAAATTGATCCTACGACTTGGACTATCAAGACAGTGGTTCAAAAAGTGGGGACGATTCATCAACAACGGATCACACTTGTGATCGACCAGAGAAAAAATTGGGAGTTCATTACGATTCTCAAACGGATACTGTCAATTCGAACGAAGCTCTTGCAACAATTGATTGTACAGCAGGATATATGTGCCAACAAGATATTCAATCTGAAATCAATGAGATTTCCTTCTTAGATCGAATTTTGGATACGCCAATCACGTTTCCACTAAATGTACTGAATGTAGCCTGGATATCAACGGAACCTATACCAGATCCAATTGAGGATGATCTCATACCAATGAGCCATGCCTTAACTTATGATGGCAATGCAGAACTTACGGATGAACAGATTCTACATCATATAGATCCAACCAGATTTGGAGTGCGTAATGTTCCTCATGAACCAACAATCAAATCGTCCAAAGCAGTTATATTGAAGGGAGACAGGATGACAGGTTCGATGACGAAGAAACAAGCAAAGCAACATTAATACGGTCCTGGAATGGAAAAATCCTCCTCAAAAGATCGATTTAAGAAGTGCCACCTTTATTGGATAAAGGCAAAGGAAAAGTCAAGAATGATTCTTCAAGTCAGATCTCCAGCAAGACATCATCGTCTAGGAAGTCTTCACTTGAGAAGAAAGATTTATCATCCCGAAAGTTATCACCTCCATGATCAATTCCTGCTAAGAAGACTAAACGAAGATCCAAGACAAGTCCTTTCGAAAAAGAACAAGCAAATGTAGTCCAACATGATATGCCAGAGCATTTTAAACGTTATACACTGGATGATGTGGTTATCATATTACCTAAAGCACATCGTGAACCTGAAGAACACATGCCGGAATCTAAAGAGGTTTACGATGGCCCAGCTAGGATGCAGTCAATGAATCTTGCCAAGCCAAGATAACCGGAAAAGATTGTACAAGCGGGATCACAACTTACTCTTGATCAGTATCAAGCACTCTGTTTGCTACTTATTAAGTATCAAGATTGTTTGGCATGGACTTATCAAGATTTGAAGGGTATTCCGACATCAGTCATTGAACATACCATACCTTTAGTACCTGATGCAGTACCAAAGGTTACAAAGTTCTATCGTTGTAATCCTAATGTGGCAGATCTAATAAAGAAAGAACTTCAGAGATTGCTTGACGCCGATTTCATTTATAAGATCGAGCATACCGAATGGATTTCACTGATTGTCATTGTTCCTAGGAAAATGGAAAATTGCAAATTTGTGTGAATCTCAAAGCATTGAATAAAGTGACACGGAAGGATCACTTTCCGTTACCTTTTACTGAAAGCATTTTGGATCGCCTTGCTAGAGTGGAAGCTTATGGTTTCCTGGATGGATTTAGTGGTTACAACCAGGTTAAGATTGCACTGCCGATCGCCACAAAACTGCTTTTGCAACAGAATGGGACACCTATGCTTACAAAGTAATGTCGTTTGGACTCTGTAATGCACCAAGTTCATTCCAAAGAGTAATGCAATTTGCCTTTGAAGATTATCTGCAAAAATTTCTTGAAATTTTCTTGGACGACTTGGGAGTTCATAGTACAGATACAGACCACCTGGATTGATTGGAGAAAGTCTTTGAAAGATGCCGCAAATATCAGATTTCTCTAAATCTAGAAAAATGCCAGATATGGGTTTCTCACGGAGTGGTGCTTGGACATGTGATATCAAGACATGGTATTGCCACCAATTATTCTAAGATCAAAGTTATTGTGGAATTGCCACCGCCAGCAACAATTCGAGGAGTTTATGTGTTTATGGGTCACGCGAACTACTATCGAATTTTTATTATCTTCTTTGCGGATTTAGCACGACCTATATACAAATTAACTATTGTTCCTATTTGGACAGTAGAGGCGTTAGAAGCCTTTGAAAAGTTTAAAAAAGCATTATCTTCAGCACCAATATTGCGTTCTCCAAATTGGACATTAGAATTCCATGTTCATACGAATGCCTCAAAATATGCCATTGGATCAGTTTTGACGCAGCCAGGTGACTATAAGAAGGATTATCCTATACGATTTGCAAGCAGACAGCTTACAGATCTAGAGAAGAATTATTCAACAACAGAACGTGAAGCACTAGCCATGATTTTTTTTGTTCGGAAATTTCCTCACTATCTCATGGAAACGCACTTTGCATTTTATACGAATCATCAACTGTTACTTTACTTGGTAAATAAGACGTGTAATACTAGACGTATTGCAAGATGGTTATTATTATTGACTGAATTTGACTTTCAAATTGTGGTCAGAAAGGGGAAGCAACATTATTTAGTCGATCACGTTTTGCAAATTGAATCTGCACCAGTTAATACTGAAGTGGATGATGAACTGTCAGATGTTGCATTGTTCTATGTTGAAGCAGTACCTGAGTGGGCGGCAGATATTGTTGAGTACCTGATGTTAGGACAACCGAATGACTCTGACAAAAGTACAGAAAAGACAATTGATTCATAAGACTCAACCTTATCAATTAACTGCAGGACAATTGTATCGTCGTGGATCAGATAATATTTTACGAAGATGTGTTTTACCGCATGAAGTACCAGATCTAATTATGTTTTCACATGATGGCATGGGTGGAGGACACTTCTCTATAGATATTATTGGTCGCAAACTTTTGCAATCCGGTTGTTGGTGGCCTACGCTTCATAAGGACATAGAAAATTTTATTCAGACATGTGATGTCTGCCAGCGAGCACGACAGCCTACTCGACAGAAATACGAACCCTTACATCCGGTTTTAACGCAAGCACCATTTGAAAAATGGGGACTGGATTATGTTGGTCCTATTCATCCCGCTGCTCAAGGATCCCAGGCCCGATACATTATTGTCGCAACTGATTATATGACCAAGTGGGTTGAAGCCAAAGCTGTCAAAGTGGCTAATGCAAAATCTACGGCCAAGTTTCTATATGAAAATATAATAATTAGATTCAGATGTCCGATCGAAATTGTCAGTGATCGGGGTACACACTTTGTTAATCAAACAATAAAGTGTTTACTGGAAGATTTTTTTGTTATACACAGATTTAGTACTCCCTATTATCCCAGAGGAAATGGCCAAGCTGAATCTTCCAATAAGATTCTCTGCACCATTATGACAAAGATAGTTGAAGCGAGTCAGTCTGATTGGGAACGTAAACTGTATGCAGCATTATGGGCATTCACGCTTACAAAAATAGTACAAATCAAACACCTTTTCAACTAGTTTATGGTCAAGATGCTGTTATGCCAATTGAATTTTTAATTCCATCTTTACGCATAGCAGCAACGGAACGATTAAATGATGATCAGTCTTTACAACTTCCTCATGAAGCGTTGTACAAATTATGTGAAACCCGATTGATGGCAGTTCATGCCTTAGCAGCAGAGAAAGCCCGCCGCAAGGCATGGCACGATCGGCGATTGCACAAAAAAGATCTGGAAGCAGGAGATCTTGCATTGATGTACAAAACCAAGCTGATCAAGGGTAAATTGACGTTTACTGGGGAAGGCCCGCATAAAGTGAAAGAACTCCTGAACTATGGTGCAGTAATCTTGAGCACTTGGACGGAAAACGATTTGATACTCCGGTAAATGGCAGCCAATTACGCAAGTTTCGGCAGCCTGCTCCACCAGTTCAGCAAGTCTGATCTCAATATATTTTTTCATTTTATTTGTTTTCAATTTTTTGTTTTCAGTATTTAATTTGCTGATTTTTTCTTAAAAAAGACAGTTAAAAAAAATAAAATAAAAAAATAAGGAAAGACTGATGAGCAAAAGTCAGAAAGTCATCAGCATAAGGAAAAGAAAGCACAGTATTTTCATGGAAAATGACTTAGAAAACCACTGTTTTGGACAGATTTGGCCAATACATTCTCAATTACCTTCACTGAGCTCTCAGACTATACATCCACCCTTGATTTATCTAAATTGAGGTGGGCGAAGGTTTCTGACAAGAGAATTTAATTTTTGAGTCAGGCGAATGTTCAGTGATATGCCATTTTGGGAACTCTCGCCGAGCATCATAACGTCATTATGAACCTTCGCCAACCTGCTAGATAATCTTAAAATGATAAAATTAGGTTGTCCATAGGTTCAGATTGTGAAAAAATGCATTTATGACAGTACTTGGGCGAAGGACCCTCCTGGGCGAAGGTTCATCCTTCGCCAGCCCTGGAAAACGTTCGCCTGATAGGTTCAGATCCCTAGAAACCTTCGTCGAGATTTTTATAGCCTATTTTTATAGTACTATACATGCTTGCAAATTTTTGTTCAGAACTGATCAGCCCAACTACTATTCAGTGTAATGGACCCACCAAATTCACCTATAAGTTGGCTGAATTCGATTCATTCCTCACTTGTGCTAGCGAAGCTCTTGCAAATTTTTCTTGCGACCAAAGCCTTCCAAATTTTCTGCATTGCCTTCTGATACACTCTCACGCAGTTATAATTCCTTTCTGGTCACCATGTCTTCTGCCGATACTTCCCAGTCTCCGCGCTATACTATCCATCGTGATGTCCCATCTACAACGGACATCATGATTCTTCCTAGCACAAGCATGGTCACTAAGTGGATGACCCTTGCGGAGCCTCTACTTACTGCAATGGGTATTCATGAGAGAGCCTTTTCGGGACGCATCAATATGGATTTCATCACTCTTGCCTTCAGTACGTGGAAGGAAGAGAAATCCAAATTTTACATCACCTTCCATGGAGCCACACACAAGGTGCGCGTCACTGAGGCCGCACTTGCAGCTATAGGAATCTCATCCGGTATGCAAGCCTCACCCAATCACAAGCACGCCAAACAGGCCATCAAGCCATACATTGACCTCACCAACTATCTGCATTGGACTAATGATGGCTACCTTCTGGAAGCCATCACTGAGCCTTCCATCCATGCCGCTGCCCAGTTGTTGAATCATTTCCTGATGGTTGGCAACCTCAGGAAAGACTGCATCACATCTCAAATCCTTCACAAGATAGTGGAGTCCCACATAAAGTTGGCCAAAGCCCCTCTTGAACCATATAACTGGTTCAAGACTGTTTCTGGTGAGCTCAAGCGAGCTATTAAGGCCAATACAAAGCAGCAGTTCGCCGCTGGCTCTCTATTGTCCCTCTTAGCCGCTTCTCACTTAGAAAACAGAATCCATGGCTTCCACTTGGATTTTGTGCTTTTGGTTTATGAAGAAGCACCGGCCGAGTCATCTCACCAGACCTCAAGTTCTCATAGTCGTCATCGTCCACGCAGCGAGATCGTAATTCTTGGCTCGCCTTCCACGTCACGACGACGTACTAGGCATACCTCGTCAGCTGTGCTTCCACCCCCTGCTATTGTTCGCACTAAACTTTCCATTCCCCTCGCCTCTGATGCTTCCCTCACCTCTGCTCCCATACAAGCAAAGTCTGTGACCATTGGGGCTACCATTCCCATCACAGCTGCCCAGGTCGCCTCCCCCTCGCACACTGAAGCAACCTCACCCAAACACAGTTCTTCATGGATATGTTCGATAATTCCGACCCCCTTAGGGCCACCAAAATCTTTGAAATGCCCCAGAGCCCAGCACCCTTTGAGCCCCAATTCTCTGGAAGAGGATTCGGGCATATCCATGAAGCTATTGTTGGTGTCGAAGATGCCAGTCAACAACCACCCACAGCCCAGCCACACTTCGGGTCGACACAGTTGTAAAGTCACCGAAGCAGTTCGATGCCACGGTGCCTAAAGGGTTTGAAGACGAGGATATTTTTTAGGAAGAAGAGACCTTGGAACCTATTCCACGCCTACCAACGACAGTATCATCAGGGTCTCCTGTTGCTGCCACCTCCACGACTGTCAATTTTGGTGATGCTCTCGGGTTAGTTTCAAGCCTTGGGCAAGTGATCCAGTCTATGCTAGATAAGAAGAAGGAAATGGAGCAAAGGAACTCTGATTTAGGATTCGAAAACACTCTAATCAGTCAGAAAATTGTCCAGTTGGATCGAGGGGTAAAGATAGCCAAGCAACATGAAGAAAAGGCTGAAAGCGAAAAATCATTGGCCCAACAACAAGCTGATCGCTTGGAAACCTACATCAGCTCCCTGCAAAATGCCCTGACAACCGCACAAGATCAGGTAGATAAGGTAGTGCAAGATGCCAAGCAACAGGTGCAGCTGCTGAAGGGGCAATTACAAATGGCCGAACAAGATCGCACATGGCTTCAAGGTGAATTGGATGCGACCACCCTTGAGCGTGATGCATATCTGCAAACACAAATATCCGATCATCCGGTCACACCGACGGAGATTGCATATTTGTTCAAGAAAGTGGAAACATACAAAGTGGCCCTTCAGGGATTCCAAGGCTGTTTTGATAGGTTCAAAGGAGCAGCTTCAACCGAGTTGGCAAAGGCAAAAGAGACCATCAATGCCTATGAAAAAGCCGCCGCTCAAGTGTTGGAAGCCGGACCACAAATCCCCATCCCGGTCATGCCGCAATTCTCCCCTTCGCGCCAAGAAGCTGTATAGATGGAAACAGGGGTTGATTCGAGCATGGATCAGGGGGGAGCTCCAAATCTAGCAGATCAATCGCCAACTATACCGGCAGTACAAGCGGGTCCATCCTCATCAAGGACAAGCCATTTATTCATAAGGCCCATCAGCGTCGAGGACCAGATCCAGACCTTCTTAAAGCAGCATCCACATGAGTCCTCGCGTGGTGGATGGGTTCTCAAATTTAAGACCTCCGAGATCGAGGCCAGCAAAGAATTGGACAAAATACCTGCACTAGAAGAGCAACCGGCATGGAGAATCAAGGTTTTTGAGAAAACTCCGGAATCAATTAGGAGTTACGTCGCCAGCCCTCGCCAGTTGCGGGTAGATCCTTATTGCGTGCCAATGTCGCGAAGACAAAAAAGGAAAGATTTGGGATTGGCTGTGGATAAAATCACCATCCATGCATCCAATTGGTCGTGGAACCGCCACCAGTTTTGGTGGGGGATACTATTGGAGGGTTTGCGGATTCCAAGGCAACCCTAACCCTGGTCAATAAGTGAGAGGGATTTGGCACCCTGCGTGTGTAAGTCCAACCCAATGATCACATAGTTATTTGATTAATTAGAATGTTAATAAAAGGACTTTAGACCTTTTTGCGGGACTTTTAATGTCGTAGGGCCTAAATGTCAAGTTAGTGAATAATGTTGGGTTTCCCTCCAATTTTGATGGTTCCCACACTTTTTTAAATTTGAATAAAAAGAGAGGCAAGACTAGACCAATAGGATTCATAGGTCAGGGTCCTCCTCCCTACTATAAAAAGGGACTGACTCGAGTTGTTCCTCATGTTCATTTTCTCATTTCAATAAAGCAGATTGGTTCTCTTTAGAAATGGATTGATGAATGTCCTTGCTCTTCCTCTCTTCTCCTCCGTTTCTCATGCTTTCTTTGGATGTTGCTAATTGTTGGATCTGATCATTATTGGGATTGCTATTTCTTATGCTTTTTGTGAGAGAGAAAGGGAGAGAGAGAAGAGTAAGTTTATATCATTGTTGTGGATTTAGGGTTAATGGAAGTAGGGTTAATGGATGTAGTGTTAATGCTTAGTGTTAATGGATGTTAGTGCTAGATCCTCCATTCATGTTGAAATCTGAACTATACTATCGCTCTCATGGGAACGAACCTACGCGTGACAACTAACTTCGTCTCTTTGATGCTAGTTGACTAGATCTTGGATTCAGGTTAGGCAAGGAAAGAAATCCACTACAAGGACATGGACGTAACATTATTTCTCCCTTAAACCAGTTATGTCCTCAGAACGAGTAACTAGAGAAAACCCACTATTGTATGCTTTTAACTCTTCCCATGAATCATTATCCTCAATTTGACTGACCAACCTAAGCAAGCACACAAAGATAGACAATTTCTCAATTGTTTTTTGTGGAAAAGTACAAAATGGACCAAGAGTGGATCCTATTCTAATCCTCAAGAGGGATTGGATGTTAGATATAATTGATCTATCAATCTACATAAGATTAAGATCAATCTAGATCAATTCTAGACATAAAAACCTAACAAGAACAATCATTAAGAAAGGTAAATGTACTTGCTGGTTTCACACGTGTGAAACTCTATCAGAGTACGGACTCCAACCTGAAAACAAAGTACACTATGATAGAATCTCAAAACATTCAAAACAAATGTAGACAAATAGAGAGAATTACACAAAATTGCTTCCAAAATCAAGATTCATGTTTCATATTGATTGTGGCAAAATATGCCTCTATATATACACTTCTTGGAGCTCGAGGTACTAATCATGCATCAGATCTCACACGTGTGAGGATGCTTTGTCATCATCATGCAAATTTGACACTTGGATCAAACTTTCTATTTTGAACATTTTTGGTCCAATTTTCTACTATATGGAGATCTTCATGAGAATCTTCTAGAAGCAAAAACTCGCCTACGTCAGCTTTTTCCACACGTGTGAGTTGTCCTCTACACATGGGATGTGACACCTAACCAAATTATTTGGCTCATGCAATCAATAGATTGATGCCATGTGTCATATATCTAGAAAACTAGTTTTGGGCCTGTTTAGCCACTAGAACTTGAATTAAATCATATGTACAACATATATGATTATGGTACATGACAAGTACACTAATTTCACACGTGGGAACATGCTCCACACATGTGTGATTATCCTATATACAAGATTTTGGCCTTGTCCAAGCATGATTTTTGCATTTTCACACTCCTCAAAAATTTAGCTTGGCAAATCTAGCATAGATCTATCTATAACTCCAAGAGCCAATCCTAATTTTACAAATGGATCTTTAGGCAATGACTTGGTGAGTATATCAGCAATGCAATCTGATGATGAAACATGAATAAGCTTGATCTTCCTTTGCTTGCACTTTCTCCCTCACGAAATGATGTGAAATCTCAATGTGCTTTGTTCGAGCATGGAAGACTGGATTGTTTGCAAGTTGTTGAGTTGCTTGATTATCACAATATATGCATGGAATGTCTTCATCCTTGATCACATGAAGCTCCTCCAAAAGCCTTTTAAGCCAAAGAACCTCCTTTGTTGTTGTTGTCATAGCTTTATACTCAGACTCTGTTGATGAAAGAGAGACGGTATCTTGCTTTTTGGAAAGCCAAGATATAGCTCCTCCACATAAGAATGTAGCAAATACACTTATGGATCTTCTATCCATCTTGTCACCTGCAAAACTTGAGTCCGAATATGCTCTTAAACAAATATTAGTCCTTTCATATACTATGCCAAAGTCTTTTGTAGCCGAGATGTACCTTAACATTCTTTTTGCTCCTTTCCAATGACATATTAATGGACTTTGCATGTATTGACTCAATTTGACAACACAAAAACTAAGATCTGGTCTAGTGATGGTTAAGTATATCAAGGAACCAATAAGCATTCTATAGGTAGTGATGTTCTCAAAGGATGCTTCATCACTTTTTTTAGAAACTTTTACACTTAGTTCCATGGGAGTTTCAACTCCTTTACAATCAATCATGCCAAATTTTGCTAAGATTGACCTAGCATACTTAGATTGACATATGAAAGTAAAATCATTACTTCTAGTGACTTATATTCCAAGTATAACTTTAAGAAGCCCTAGATCTACCATTCTAAATTCACTAGACAAGGAAACTTTTACATTTTTGATGCCATCTAGATCATTTCCTATGAGTATAATGTCATCAACATATAAAACTAAGATAATGATCTTCCCATCATTACATTTGTATTACAATGATGGTTCATAAGAACTTACAACAAATCTAATGGAAATAAGATAGGAATGCAACCTAGAGTACCATGCCCTTGGTGCTTGCTCGAGTCCATAAAGACTCTTCTTCAAGAAGCAGGTGCAAAAGTTTCATCATAATCTATGCCTTTGACTTGCAAAAAACCTTTTGCTACAAGTCTAGCTTTATACTTATGAATGGAACCATCTTGATTATATTTCAATCTATATATCCATTTACAAGTAAGAGGCTTCTTTCCATAAGGTAGATCAACAAGCTTCCAAGTTTGATTTTCTATTAATACATCAAACTCTACTTGCATAGCTTTCCTCCAATATTGAGACTTATTTGATTTCTCAAAGCTAGTTGGTTCTTCAATCATAGTAGTCAAGAAAGTATAAGAGTTGAGTAGTTGAGAATCTTCCCTTTGCTCCTCTTTGTCACTATAAGTGAGCCTTGATGGCTCAACCCTTGTCCTTGTTGATCTTCTTGGCACCCTTGGACTTTGAGTAAGTTCCACTTGGTCTTCATCTTCATGAAGCTCCTCCTCGGCCATAGCATGATCCTTGACAAGTTGAGTGTTGTTGGAAGTCACCTTTCCTTTGGCTTGGAGAGATTCATCAAAAAGTACATCTCTACTTACAACAACTTTCTTGGTAATAGGATCAAATATCCTATGACTGCCATATATTGAATGTAGTAGTGTCGACAACATAATACACTAAATGTATCTCTAAGCCAATCACATAGACTAGGAGCACAAGATAATAGCAAAATAAAGTATCTCTTCAAAAATACACTTACCATGTACTTGCAAGAATAAAGTGCTCCCCCAGTATACCACTAATTTTCAAGTCAATAGTCACAATGAATACTTGTACGAAAAGCTTCATATAAAAGTATAGAATTGAATGCAACCATATAAAACTTGAATATAAATGCATTAGTATATTCAGACCGAAAAGGTGTGATGTTTTGAAATTTTTGGTTTTATGAGCATAAATATCAGATATAGCTAGTTGGATAGGCTATCAATATCATGTAGTTCGGAGAAAAGAGTTTCTGAAAAACCTGAAGTCACTTTAGATGCATACGGCTCGAGCCTGCGGATTTCGGTCAAACTTGCTTGACCAATCTCCGGGCTACATGAATCTAGTTGCTAGGTGGCACCCAAGCATTGATGGGAGATGAAAATAGGTCATGTTCAAGTTAAACCACCTATCATCTTTAGCAATATTATTCAAACATACTTAAGCCCAAATGAAGGTCTGAATTATCGTTAAATGTTGGACTATGACTGACTATTAGTCTAGGATAGTATGCAACAAAGGGAAAGTAATGTGTATTTCTCATCATTTTGAAGTTCATGCAAAATTTTACCCATCATGCATGGCATGAACTAAATGCTACAACATTCCATCATTGCCCAAGAATTGGTGAAGTCATATGCACAAACATGCATCCACTTTAGCTTTTGTACATTTGTACAAGTACCAATGTACAAGTCTCTAGTGCTTCGTCAAAGGTGAAGGGTAGACCGATTTTCCTTAATCCCTACAAACCTTATAATAGAACAAGGCATTAATACACTTCATCAATTCAGCTCACTCACAACCTAACTTAATAGCATAGCTTGTGGGCAAACTGCATCATGAAGATATAAAGGATTAGCGCAATAAAGCTACCACACCTTGGATGAAGATCTAAAACAAGAACTGCATGTCTGCTAACATGGCAAAGGAGTATTGATGTTCAGGATAGTACCCGATACAACAAAGGGGTGTATTTTCTTCAACTTCTTAAAATCTACCCGAAAGTCTCAGAACTTGAACTCGATAGCGCATCTGTGGACTTAAATGATACAACATTCGTACTCGTGTCATCAGCACCCACGAATGTTTGCACTAAGAGCAAAGACAATAAAATCAAGTGTCTGTTTCCCCATAATAAAATAAGAACATAACATTTCATCAATTCCTGTAGCTCAAAACCTTAGATAGCAGAGCTGGTGGGTAAAATGTGCCACCAAAAATGGAAAGAATTATGAAAAATGAGATGGCCACAATTTGGAAAAAATAGATTACTTTGGCACTCTTAAAGCAAATGTATGTAAAATATCCACGTCACAATTGGCATCAATTGAGCTACTATCAGCTTTTCCCTAGCACCCAAATGCCCTCATTGCACATGTTCTCTTTCCAGTCTTCGAGATCTTTCCATTTTCACATCCTAAGCCTTCAGCAATAGTAGCTCCACAATTCACACCCATGAATACACGGCTAGCAGCTTTCCAGCTCATCAACGAGAACAACTGCATCCATCCCAATACCCAAATCTCCTAATGTGTCTGTATCATTGTCCAAAGCGAGTGGGAGAGGGCTATCCTGTTTCAGCGCACACCACCAAGAATAAGAAAATCAACTAAAAACTAGCCATAGTTATCATGATAAGCTTCCTGCATCTGCATGCAGAAAACAAAAAAACCATCACAAGCAATCAATCTAAATGGAGCATTTTCCTCAAGAGAATGCTTTCTCTGAATATATCGTGCAAAGAAGCAATCATAAATCTGCTAACAATTTGATTGACCTTGTCTTTTAGAAACAGTCGCTGTTTAACGGCTTTCACTTTGAATACCGCTTCACACACAAGTTTCAGCTTCCCAACCTGCATGCCCTTGGAATGATCATTAAGATGTTTCCAAAAAGCAAATTTACTATGGCAAACAGCATATTCCATCATCAGCATTCTTCAGTGACTGCAATGGCTTCTGCACTACCAGACCAAAGACCAAACGTTGTGATTAGTTTTTCTACATAAACAAAATGGTACCGCAGTAGAAATTGGAAGCTTCTTTGTCACAGGGGCCCGTTCTCCAACACTAGATGCAACACATGATAAGGTGATAGCTGCCACAGTTCACTCATTCTCGTTAATAAACAAGAAATATACTAGCAGCCAAATCACAAGCTTAGACTACTTCCATAAGTTCCTATTAACTTGCATCTGCATAGCTGATTAAAAAATCTTTATTATCTGAAAGCTTGATAGCGCATCTTCTACTCCTATTCAATTAACGTTTTATACTGGTATTCTGATTATCCTATAGAGCTTAAGGTGTATTTTATACAAAGAAGACTAGCTGCCAATTTTTGTACTCCCAGTCCTCCAATGCGTGCTGTCTCCTCTGGGATATCATGATGCTTCTGCAGGTACTCAAATCTGTAGGTTTCACCTTACTAAATTTAGAAATAATGAACTAATTGAAGAAAATAAAAGTATGAACACTGTCATTAACCTACTTGATTGTGTGATCACAAAATTTCATGTGAATATTTGGCATTCACAGAAGATTCATGTACCTTGGATGTTGTCTCTTGATATCCTCACACATACCACTGCGCATGCTGCTGAGGACATGTCTAACATATCTGCATTTGGTAATTGAAAGAATAAGCAACTTGATATCTGTGCTCTTCCAAAAAAAAAAAAAAAAAGGATAGCATGCACAGTAAATGATAAGCTTGTCTCATTGTAAAGTCTTAAGTATTTTTCTTCCGGAAGGACTTTTTGAGACATGGATGGTCTGTAAAGCATATGACTCTACTATGACTACGAAAACTTCCTATTACAATTATAACTAAAGAGCTTCTTTCCAATACCTGAACACGACATTATTGACTGCAATAAACATGATGCACAAAAAATTTCTATCACTCAAACAATTGGTATCCTGAAGTATGAGTTTCGAGAGAATTATGATTCAAATACTCACAACTAATCTGTTGTGAGATTGATAAAGGTATGGCTTCAGTCTAAAAGCGTTGGAACAGTGCAGTAGCATTACAGCACCAATATAGTTACATCCTGCAAATTGCATTTTTTGAGCAGAGACCACACAACCTCAATAGCTAGAACAAATGACAGTTTGAAGGTTGGCTGCCACTCTTTGAGAAAAATTGCTAGGGTCTGGTCTCAACTCTCAGATCAGATATGACCCCAAACAAACCAGCTGCTTGAGGGTCAATCAGCTGTCAAAAGCAGTTTTTGCTGGTAACCCTGCTAGGAATCTAGCCGTAATCAGCTTAAATGTGTTGCTAATGCGACCTGGTGTGCAATGTTTTTGAGGTAGTAAGGCAGGACAATACAACCATCATGAGACTAGCTGTCAGGTATGTATGCAGATCAGATTGTGACTCGGGCTAGCTGGCACCAGGCCAGAGAGGGCAAGTGATCAATGAGCCATGAGGGTGGTTGTCGTGGTCACTGCACCTTTCAGTCAAGTCAAGACACAGGGTTCCAGTCAATGGCCTCTGGCCAACCATGGATGATTGTGTGACCCAACTCATTACACACTACAGGCAAGTAAGGGACTTATAAAGACAGCTAATGGTGGGGAGGAGCCTCATTTTACAGACTGGCTAGTTTGGTTCCACATGTAACACTTGGTATTGGAGGCATGTCCTAGAGAGACAAAAATCATGTTTGGAGAAAAAAAATGCCCCTTCAAGAGAGATTAGAACTTGTTATTGGGTGAATATTGAACTTCAGGTGGTGCAGGAGGACACAGTTAAGGTAAAGAGCGACTACTCTTAGATTTAGAGGTGATGATACTCCAACATCCAGTCAGTAACTTGTTCCAAACCTTTAGGCTTGAAGCATTCTGTTCTGTAAGAATAAAAAAAAGCCCAATTCATTGTTGAAAACCAGTTTCAATTATTTATTGTGATTTGAATTTTAAATATTGTAATTTTTGTTTGTAGTTTTATCACTTTTGGTCTACTAATGATTTATGAAGTTTGCCTTTGGGATTTTGCAGAGAGAAAGAGAGATCTTTATTAATGTCCTTGAAATACCCTAAGGTACATAGGATTAATAAAAGGTACATGTCAAGTATGCACAATAGGAGCTTAAAAGCGCAAACATCTAAACAAACCATAACTGCAAAAACCAGAAACTGCATATAGTGAGATGCCTAGCATAGTCACAGTCCATCATCATAATATAATAGATGTCTCTCCGCCGGTAAAAAATTGGTGTATAGTATGTTGGGAAATTGTCTTTGGATGGGCTGCGGGCCTGTCTCCGAGTGAACTGCCAGTGTCGTCTCTGCTGCCGTGGAGCTGTGGGCTGTGGCCTATGGGCTGGCCTACTGATCGCCTACACTGTCTCTGCCGTCTATGTATGGAAGCATTTGGAATCTCAGCCTCTCCATCTGAATCGCTACCCTATTGTCTCTATCTCCGACGAGACAAGCACTCCCTGATGCTTAGTTCTATAAAGGGGGGGTGTCCGTGTCTAGTCTCACCATCCTCAAGTCTGACATCTCTCGAATCATCAGTGCAACACATTTGGGATCCTCATACTTTTGGACAAATTGTAGTTTCAGGCTTTAATACCACCTGTTTCTTTAAATAAAAAAAAAAAACACTCCGGAATGTATAGTACGTTCCGGCCCAAAAGGGTCAGAACGGGTTTCTAAGGTATGATGTATCCACCACTATCATCATTCATGTTTGTTCAATTGTGTAAGTTCTGCTTGCAGCTCAAATTTCTCAATGCTACCAACGGTAACCAGACTACCAGTCTTGACTCTCAAATTTGAATGCACAGACATGTAGACAGACCCATGTACATGTCACGAACACAATAGCTACCAATACTAGTATATAAAGCACTATAAGTAGCATTCAGAACCTGTTTTTATAAGAATAGAAGGCTTAGCACTAAAAAAACCAAAAAAGAGCCAAAAAAAATCAAATAAAGACCAGTTAAAACCGTTTTCCAATTTGAACCGGACCAGTCAGTCGATTCAAACTGAACAATTTGAATCGACTAGATACTATTACCCCCCTCCACTGATATAACACCTTTCACAAACGATGCTCTGGAGCATTCCCCTACCGAGCAGTCCTCGAATCTCAAGAGGGACCTCTAGCCAGCCTCCCCCTCCTTGCATCCCTTTCTAACAACCATTGAGGCCTCCTAGCAGACCATAGTAACCAAGCAAAATAGTCATACCATTGCATCTCCAATAGACTAAATCAAAGTCCATAGGACCTTTGGTATAGCACAGGATGCGTTTCGCAACGTTCCAATGATTTTTGGTAGGTCTATCCATAAATTGACTCACAAAGCCAGCTACATAACTTATGTCAAGTTTTGTTAGGTAGATGAACCTCCAAATAAATTGTCTAAACAAGGTAGAATCAACTAATTGAAAGTCGTCATGTGAAGATGGATTCCTACCAACTTCAATTGAAGTTGAAACACCCTTGCAATCCATTATACCAAAGAGCTTCAGAAGCTCATTCACATCCTTCTTATGAGTAAGAGATATACCAAGATCAAAGCTTGCCTTCAACACCAAGACAATATAATATTAAGCTCATAATTGGTACACAACTCTTCTTTTATTAATTCCACTAACTCAAGATTGTTTCCTATGATAATTAAATCATCCACATAAAGTGCCAACAAAGTGAAAGTTTCTTCGTTAGACAAAATGAAGAGATTATAATCCAAAAAGGTTCTTTCAAAGCCTTTGGACACAAAGTAGTCATCTACACACTTATATCATGCTCGAGGCACCTATTTGAGTCCATATAAAGTTTTCTTTTAGAATGCAAACCTTCGACTCCTGTCACTTCATAACATAGCCCTCGGGTTGTAGCATATAGACATCTTTAATTAGGAACTCATTCACAAAAGCAAACTTAACATCCATCTAATGAATTTGCCATACAAAAGAAGACGCTGAAGTGATAAGCAATCTCAATGTTGTCCACCTGGCAGTAGCTACAAAAATCTTCTTGTAATCGATGCCTTAGTTTTGAGCATACCCTTTGACAATGAGACATGCATTGTGCTTAGCTATAGATCCATCAGCATTATACTTGGTCATAAAAACCCACTTGTTTCCAATTGGCCTCTTATCTTTAGGCAAGTCCATAAGCTCCCAAGTTTCATGCTTAGCAATCAAATGTAATTCCTCTGGCATTGCATCACACCATACCTTTTGATTTTTGGCCTCATCGAAAGATGATATGTTGTTCATTCTCCGTGATGCTCTCCATAAACACAAGATTTGTGCTCTCGAGTGGACTTCTTGTCACCCTCTTTACTAGATTTTGCTTGATTGCTTGGCTCTTTCAACCTATCGTTTGCATCCTCAAGTGGCTTTTGGCACCACTTGGGAGACTTCTTATGTTCAAGTAATAAACTCCTTGGTGTGAGTGTATCCCAAGGGACATCCAACACTTTCCTCTTCCCCCCTACATGCTCTTTCCTCATCATTCCCATCAGAATGTATTTCGTCCATGAACGTTACGCATACCTAGAATCTTGGGGAGTTGGCTCTTCTTGCAATACATTATCCTTTTTTGATTCATCACCCCCAATTGAAAAATGCCAAATATCATCTTTTCCAAAAGTATCAGAAATATCATCTATATTCACATCACCATAGCTTTCTCCCTCTGACCTCATCAAATATAACAACATGCATCTTGTGTGAGATCAAATCATAACACCTAAAGGTCTTAACTTGCTCATTGTAGCTAGTGAATATGCACTTCATCAATCTCGCATCCAACAGCCCTTGCTTCCTTAGGCACATTAACATATGCCTTACATCTAAAGGCTTGCAATCCTTGCATTTTGGTTTGATCCTAGTGCATGCCTCTTCAACTGTCTTACTAGGAACGGCAAGAATGAGACTTCTATTTTGTAAGAACATTGCACGCTTCTACCCAAAAAAAATTGGTCAGGTGCATGTGCTTCATCATAGCTCCCACACAAAACCCATGATAGTGCAATTCTCGCGTTTTGCCACACCACATGTGTGTGTGATTGCGTAAACACTTCCGAAGATAAGACTTGGTTGCTCGACGGTCCAATGTGAGATCTCACAACGTTCTTCCTTTGGTCTTCCTGCAACAAGATGCCATATACTTCCTCAAAAGTTCGCATTCTCTCGCTCGAAGATATAACACTCAAAAAGATTTGATATTCTTGAGCCATCCCATTCTTGGTCATGTAGACAAGCTCCACATCCCTAAGAATCTTGCCAACCGCAATTCACATCCCACATTTGCTAAACACAAGGGATATATCCCCCAATGCTTTCATTGTGCACCATTCGCATATTGCAGAATCTGGACTTTAGGTACAAAATCCTCGAAGGATTTGTCGTCTCAAATTGCCCTTTCAATACATCCCAGGCTTACCTTGGCATGACCGCTTCGCTTATGTAAGCTTTCACATGATTTTTGACTGAAAATTTTATCAACAACAATGCCCTTTGCAAACGTCTATCAAATGTGAATCTATTAATTGCAATCATATTGGGATGTTGCTCGATGCCAATCACCATATAACTCCTTCTGTTGTAGTATATTCTTCAGTTTGAACTTAGAGATTGCGTAGTTAGATGCGCCATTTAATTTACTAGATTCACTATTGTTTACACTTGCCTCACTCCAAAAAGCATGCCTATTAGGACAAAACCGTTGCTTTTAGGCAAAAATATAGACTTGCTAAAATCTTACCAGGTCAACCCTCTGACAAAGTTAGCAACTTTTGGCCAATTCATCACCAGAACACTAAACACTACTTTCATGAGGTAGCTAACTTCCCAAGCATTGAAATGGTTTAATTAGCCTCTTAAATCGAGTTCTTCCCACTTGCAGGTATAGTACTTGTAGCCATTGATTTGAAGTCAATAGCCCAAAAATTGGCTCGATTTGGCCTTTAACCAAGGAAATTATGGCCAAACAGAGAAATAGTTCTATTTCTTCACTGAAACTTAAACTTCAGAACGATTTTAACAAGTCCAACCCCTTCAACAAATTTCCAATTGAAGATTTTCATGAAAAAACATCTTCCAACTTCATGTTTGAAGTGCATGGACCCAATGCAACAGTCCATGACGACCATAAGGGATTTGTTGTGAACCATCAATCTACCACAACTTGCAATCTTGCGATTGTACGAGACGGTAGAGGCTTGTGCCTCTATAAGAATCTTCAAAGCACTAAGTGCACCCACGGAGTAAGCGTGCAAACAGGGCAGCAGGCTTTAATGTTTGAAAAGTGTGTCCTACCACCTCAACTATTGATCAATCTTTAACCATTGTTTATCATTCAGAAAATTGTTTAACATCATAGCGATAGTCACCTGTCCTCTGAGGAGGGTGTAGAATATTCACACGCCCAATCTGGTGTAGAAACCTTTTCTTCATTTTCTCTCTCTATAGAAAGAGAGCCTCAAACCAGACTTTCTCCTAATCCTGCCAAACTTGGTGCTACTGAATGCTATGGGCAGAGTTGCAGTAGCACGTCAAGCGCCGATTTGGTCAAGAATTGATATTTTTTGACATTTCTTCCCAAGAAATTTTCGTACACTAGCAAAACCAGCTTTTAGGCTCAAATTTGATCCACAAAGCACCCAATTTGCTCCAATATAATGCTATAGCCAGACTTTCGAAGCTTTTCCCAAGTGCAATATGATCCACCGTACCACTTGAACAGAGAGAACCGTTTTCTTCTTCACTCACCTATGTGGTTCAAGTTTCCATATTCTAACGACTCTCCTGCCAAACACGATCTTCAACCACCCGAGAGTCTGATACCATGACAAAATCAAAACCAATTGGGAAAGATCAAAGAGTAACCATACACCAAGCTTGAATTGCACAACAAAACAAGGCCACCATTGCTGATGTAAGCCCTCAGTTATTTCTAATGTAAATAGTAAGTAATACATATTGAAGCATAGGGCCACCATGCAGAGCTTGGTTAGCCATCATGGGATGCATGTCCCTGTAACTTGCCTGTCATGCAACCAACATAGTACTACATACTTTCAAAAAAAACTTCCTAGAAGAGTCGATAAATTTTAGCTCTTATTTCTACCAGCACCACCCTATTCAATAAGGCCATGGCTAGCATTGCAACTTGCAATGCTAGCTATACAAAACCTCGCATAGAGGTTGGGCACACCACTGCGGACAACTCATGGCAGTGTCACAAGTCAGCTGGACAGGTTGAGGGGAGCACGGTAAGAGTTCGATTGCTCTATTATGGCAGATGGATAGAGCGCAGACCAATCATCAACATGCTCATTTTCTACTCCATGGGCACCATCTTTTTCCTAGCCATGCCGCCTCCAAAGGGGGAGCTACTACCACCCAGTTCACTAGAGAGCCCCAACCATGTTGGGAGATTGTGGCCACATTTTATCAAGACCTACACCAAGATGTAGAAAAACACATTTGAACCAAAATCATCATTTTCAACCTTAAACTGCTTGAAAAATGTGCAAGACTAGATGTGATGATGTAGCTGTTTTTCTTGTCTGTAAAAGCAACATTGAATCGTAGAACCCACGGTTCTCAGAATCGTGGGTCCTGGGAACCGTGGGGTGAACCGTACCACGGTTCATGAACCGTGGTACGGTTCCTCTATTTGATTAAATAATCAAATAATTAATTGATTAATTAATTAATTACAAATTTAAAGATTTCACAGATGATTTCATAGATTTCACAGATGGTACAGATTTGACAGCACATGATGTACAGATGATTTGACAGATGTGAAATCATCTGAAATCATCACTGATTTAACAGATTTCACAGATTTCACATGATGTACAGATGATTTAACAGATGATACAGATGATTTCACAGATGATACAGATGATTTGAGTCATTTGACAGATGATACAGATGATTTCACAGATGATACAGATGATTTCACAGATGATTGACAGATGATACAGATGATTTCACAGAATTCACAGATTTTTTTGGCCCTTCTTTGGCATATTTTTGGGTTATTTTTGGGGGGGAAACTAAAAAAAAAATTAATTAGTTAATTATTTATTTAATCAGTACGGTTCACCATGGTTCTGGGCAAAAATTAAGAACCGTACGGTTCTCAGAACCGTGGTGAACCGATAACGGTTCATTAATTCTATGCATTGAATAGACTTTTTCACAAATTCTAGGCTTCCTAGTCTCTTTTCTAGAGTTCCAACGCATGCATAGAAAGTCTATCAACAAAAAAATTGTTTCAAGACATCTTAAAGCTTCCTCTCATCTATGCAGAGATTACCAACACATCAGCCATCTTAGGGATTTTTCCACAAAATGCTACACCACAAAACAACATTCTCTATCTCCCTCGAACCCTAATGTTCTTCATCAGCACCTTGCTTTCATACCAAATGTAGAAAACGACATACTAACTAGGGTATGCTCACACAATAGATTTTCACAAGCATAAGGAACTAGATGAATAAGATAACACCAATAGAAAGAGCATGCATAAAAACTTTGATTGGCATGGACACTGCAAACACACACACACACACACACTTTATGAAACATGAGTAAAATATCTTACCAATTTTCAAGAGTGGAGGGAGAGGAGTTGCATTTAGACCCAACCCATAAGAGACCCCAACTCTTGATTGCTACACATGCTAAAAACGATGCCCTTTATATAGTATCTAGGGCTAGTACTAACTCCTACACATGCTTATGGGATGTCTCCTACTTTTGCAATGTACATATACCCTCTCAGATACTCGTTCTACCAGTTGGAAGTAGATTAGGCTGCTCTCCCACCTCCTTAGCATCACCATGGAACCTTTCCCCCTCTTGTCTAGAAGCTCAAGCTAGCCAGTTGGAAGTAGCACCTCAACTACACATCAACGTTTAACTATGAAAGCTCTTGGGGTCTAGATTACTAGTTAATGGCCTATGGCAAACCAAACTTATAATGTCCAACACTAAGTACAATAAAGACTAGCATGGTCATCAACTCCAACAGATGCGAGCTTTACTTTCAGCCATTTTTGGTGATGACAATAATCTCCAAGCGTTAGGATTGAGTTATTTATGATAAAAAGAGTGTAGAAACTTCAGGTGGCCATTAAATTTAACAAACATCAAAGGGCCATCAGCATTTAATGATGTCTCAAAAACAGCTACAAGAATCCGTTCCAACAAAAGAAGCTAGAACTATACAGAATGAAGACCACAAGAGTGTCAACCTGATCTCTGAATCCAATCGTTCTCTCTGCCTAACCTGCACAGAGGTCAGGAGCATCATTTGTACATCTTACAAGTATTTAATAGCATCATGGAGAGAAGCCACAGGACAACTATGTGATCGTTCTTCAACCAGGCATGATACACAGAGGCTTCAAGAATGCAAAAGACAGTTAAGAGACACCAATTATCCCATTGACAAATGTACCAAACTTTTCTCAATTATGCGAACCATATCTTTACAGCAAAGGGGAACATGAATGATGACATTTTATACCTTTAAATAAGTGGGAACAATTTCTGCACCATATATGACTCCTACAAGGATTGTTGTTTGCATTCACGGCCTGCTTTAGCAACAAAAAAAACAAGCAAGATTTCGAAATTACAGGAAATAAACTCTGCCACTTACCTCACTACCGTTAAGGTGAGTAACCTTGCTGAGCCTTGCAATGAGAATATACCGAGGTGCGCCACCCAGAGTAGGATCAGTTAGAGGATTTTCCGATAGACGGATATCCTATAAGCAACACGGCAGCCATTTGACACTGGATTTCACTCGCAGAGAAGAGTAAATATTTGAAGTTCTCACGAAAAACGTTAAAAATACTGAGATTGAATGAGTTTCAAGAAAAGAAAAACTAGAAACCCATAACTGTCAAAAGCAGGCTCAAGCGTTGATCGCAGCATCAAGCAAACATAGAATGAGAACAACACAAACTTGCAATAGCAATTCCAGGGTGAATCTCAAATACAAAAGATTGAATCAAATACATGTCCTATTGGAAAGCTAGGGGTTCTTGGTAGATCCTTTTCTAAATCATTTCTTAACTCAAAAAGTTATCCTTTCCGAAGGAAAATCATTTAACCTGCAAATAATCAATTCTGATTGGCTGCAAGGGACGTATGTTTTACGAGCAACAAACACATCTACAAAACTACCATTCTCACAGCTTTTGGGATGTGTTATTCATTAAGTTCCAACCAGTTCTAACTAAGACAACACAAGTTCTCAATATATTAAAAGAGCTATGAATTTACTTCATGGAATGCATTCACTTATCAAATGTAAGTGGGAAATGGCAATTCGCTGATAGACATGAAGCTGGAAACGATGAACCAGAAACGAGTAAAAAGAGCTCACTATGGTATAAAGTAAGCTCTATCATCAAAAAACCACTTACGCATATGAGACCACACTTTCTTATTTATAGTGAAAAGAAATGAGGGGGTTATGATTAGGGTTGTGAGTTGCTTATTAGGGCCCAAGTATCAATAAATGATGGGTCCCCAGGGTCCAAACACAAGTCCATAAATCAAAATAAACAAATGCACGATTGAATATTAACACAAGGCCATGAAATACATAATACTAGTAACTTATGTGAAAATAATGCATTGAGAGCATGTAGCCCAAGCAGCTACATGCATGCATGTAACTCTCTCCTCTCCTCAAAAAAAAATTCCTTAGTGTCGGAACAATGAAGAACTATGCCGATATTGAATGACAGCTGAAGTATATCAATCTGCAAGAGGTGTGATTCAAAACCCGTGACTGATGCAATAAAGGCTACTCTATAATAAACATCTGATGATAGCATAGGATATCTTTAAGAGATTTACCCTCCCAAACTACTTACACTAATCAGCAAGGCAAAATCTTGTTGATTTTGATTTTTGGCATCAGAAATAAGTTGGGGTATTTTGTTGCCTATGTGGATCCCACTCCCAGCAAACCAAATATAATCAGGCAAAGCACCTCATATCAGTATAATGACAATTCTTCTAGTTAAGCAAAGGAAAAACCACAAGGCTAGGGAAGCTGTCCAAGGCATCCACTGAAGTCCAATCTTCAATCTTATTTCTACCTGCACAAATATGATAATAAGATTCTTGTGAGGATCAATGGCATCATCAAAAAAAACTACAACGTACCTTTCAATACATTAAAAAGAAAAAATCACGCACCGATCAATAACGAGCGGAGTTTTTCAAAGGGTCTACTAGGAACTGTCTGCTTATTTCTGCTACTTGCATCCTTATTAATCGAAGAAGTCTCTGGATAATATATCTTCTGGATCTCATTCCCACTTAACAGAAGCTGCTCCAAGCTGCTTGAGATAGACTAATATCAGAGTCCAGACCCAGTGTCAATCACAGCTGCACATACTGAAAAATTTGTGCAGATAAAATATCTCCTCAAACAATAAAGGTCAGTTGTGAAAAGAGCACCTTTCAATAACAGCTAGTTTCAAGACTTCTTCCCAATCCTTGATACAATTATCTTCGAGGTTTAGCAGACGCAGTGATCTAAAAGCTCTGAAAGATGTTGCAAATGAGTTTTCAGAGCTGCCTATCACATTCTGGCCTTCAATCTGTCAGCACAACAAGCAGTTTTCAACATTCTTTTGATTCCAGCAGTGGAATTCTAGGGCTTACGTATGTAAAGATAGTCAACTGGAATGCTAGGTGTAAGGTAAGATGGCTGTGAACAAACCAGGTAAACAATCACATAATAATCTAAAAAACTAAAATCTAATTAACAGCCAGATGAACGACCACAGCTGTTTAGTTAACAACGAAATGCCATCAACGTGAAACAGCTCTCAATATCCTCACACTGTGGTCATTTTAGTGCCCTCAGGATCCAGTATCTCGAGTTAATTGTTGTACTCTGATCCCATCGATTTAAACTCTTGATATCTCCAAGATCTTACCTATCGCTAACAATGTTCTAATAGTGGTTATGCTTTTCAAGAGGGGGCTTGGGTATATTTGTGAATCCCGAAGGATTCAAACGTAATGCATACTGGTAATCATTACAATTGTCTGCTAGATACAAGAAACCGTATAAGAAAGAGGATAGGATCCTTGGCTTACCAATTAGATTTCCCGGAAGGAACTTAGGTACACCCAATATTTCACGCAATTCGACTTAAGAAAAGTCCACATGAAGGGGATCATCTTGGTTCTAGAGATTGATTGGACCTGTCAAAAGAATGATCATGTGTGACTCAATTTGAATCTGAAAATATCTTGGATACGAAAACTAAACAATTGTGAAACGTATAGTTACCGAGCATCTGGTTCAATGGAGAGGCCATACGGATGATGATGACTCTTCTGAGGTAGCCTGAAAAAAACTTCACTAACTTTAAGTTCTGAGGACAGAACTTGAATAAGGGGAGAAGAATGTCATGCCCACGTATGGACTGATCTCGAATTATTATCCCATAAGGAGGTCAGTAGGCCTACCTCTACATGTAAATTAACTATGATTTTGAGGGGTTGGAGCCCTCATGGTATTAAAGTCATAATTAATGGTTAGAGGCCTAACAATGACTCATAGGGGAAGTGGATGAGGCATCTCAAGTAGGCTACTAAGGTGTTGGGTGAGGTGTCACAGCTCACTCCTAGTTGAGGAAAAGCCTTGGGGGTTATAAGAATACCCATGGGCCCATGGAGGGGCGCTAGACTGGGCGATTGTAGCTATATGCTGCTGGAGTGACATCCCTTTCCTAATGAGCATGGGTTGGGGGCTAGATCCGTTTGATCTAGATTTGGTTGGGTAGGTTTGTCCACCATCCATTTCCCTTTGGTTCTATGGATTCGACATCCTAGTCTTTGATCCCTGGTGGAGGTCTTGAAATATACCTCCTTATCTAAGTAGCCATTCATGGTAGTCTTATGTCCATCTATTGCAACTTATATTTGTAGTGTAGAACTTAAACTGTACATCTTCACTACTGAAGAAAAGTCTCATAAGAGTAGATTCTTTCATTTTGGATGAAACCCTTACTAAAAGTCTTGTCTTGCACTTTTCAACACTTCCATCTATCTTGTATATCCACTTCCTACCTCTGGCCTTTTTCCCTTTGTGTGCTTGCATAGCTCCCTGGTTTTATTCCTCATGATAGAATCGTATTTCTCTTGCACAACATCTCTCCATTCTGCATATTGAGAAGCCTCTTCAAATGTCCTTGGCTCATAGTTACTCAAATTTAATTTTATTAAGGCTTCTTATGACTCCATCGCTTCAGCCTCAATGTCTTTTGCACCTCCAGCTATACCTCAACCATTTACTCCTCATCCATCTTCCATTTCCAACATTGCTCCAGCGTCTTCTTCACAACCAACTCCACCTTGCCCTTCTCCTTCTATGCATGTTCCAATTCCTATCTCCTCATCAAACCCTATTCTTGCTAATAGTGAACTTGTTGTAACTCTTCCTTTGACTCCGAATAATCCTAAGGCATCTTTGCCTCCATCCTTCATGATCTCTATTATTCGTGTCAAAAATTGTGAACTCCTGCAACTTTGTCGTGAAGGTGACGAAGCGAAACGAAGCGAAGGTCGAAGGACGAACATACCCCGAAGGTCGAAGGGAAAGTATTCGAGATTCGACCCTGACGACCACAAAACGAAACAAAGGAAAACAATTCGCGCTGCCAACTAGCAGCTCGACGAGCATGGTGTATTGTACTTCACGCTTAGCTGAAAGAGTTAGCGATAACAGAGAATAACTAACTAGTTGATTAGCGTTGGCTTGTCTTGTAATTCTCTGATTAGCTATCTTGTAAACTCCACACAGTGGAGATAAATACACTTTTTGATCAACACAAAAAAGAAGATAGAGAGACGAAAATAGAGAAAATAGTTGTGGATGAAAGTCTGCCAACAAGCAGAACACAATGATTGAGCTGAGCGTCAGGCCGCCAACGAGCGAGACACTGACCAACTCACTCGAAACTCTAAAACAGATGATACAATTGCTCTCTTCTCCATCTCATTGTCCTCGTCGTCTTGATTGCTCGAATCTTTTATGTTCTATGATCTGTAGTCGCTTGCTTAGGATCCTAAAACTTCCGCAAAAGAAACCCAAACAAACGCGAACAGAATCGGATTCGCCACAGATTCGCGACATGGTATCGGAGCACTCCTAGGGTATCACTGCATGATATCTGAACAGTGATTCTCTAGGCAACACAATATGGCTATGACGATCCAGACGAGAATAGCAATCGGTCTTGATGGCGAAAACTACAAAGTATGGAAATTCAAAATCAAAACACTTCTGAAGGGTGAAGGCATCTGGTCGGTGACCGAACTAACAAAGGTGCAGCCTCCAGAGGGAGACTCGAGGAAACCTGAGTGGATCAAAAAAGATGAACGTGCAATGGCGATCATCGTTTTGTCCATCAACGAAGAAATACTCATGCAGATTGAAGACTGTGAAAGCAACCATGAAGCATGGGAAAGACTAAAGCAAAAGTACGAAGTGAGGACTGCCGCTTCAGTGATGCATCTTCACAATCAGCTGCAATCCATATGATGGGATGGCAACCAGTTGGATCGAGAAGATCAAAACGATCTTCCCACAACTCGCTGCATCAAGGCAGGAACATCAAGTCCCAGCACCACAACAGTTGATGTACTTCATGAAATCCCTACCTTCGTCCTATCAGCCGTTGAGAATGCTCATACTGAGTCTACCAGATATGACATTCGAGAGAGCAATCAGTCTTGTCGCTGATGAGAGACTGATGAGGGATGAAGGAGAAGGAAACAGTGATCAGGATAAAGCTCTTTTCACGAAGGGAAGACGAAAGAACAAGAACAAGCCCAGATTCGACAGGACGAACACAAAGTCTTCGAGCAGAGGCAACGACAACCAACAATCTTCTTCCTGTGATCACTGTCACAAACTAGGACACACAGCCAATAGATGCTGGTTCAATCCAACAATACCTTGCATGCACTGCAAGAAGAAGGGCCACTCTGCATACGATTGCAGATTCAACCCGAAGTGTGTATTCGGATGTGCAGCATACAAGCACATACCAAAGGAACAAAGAAGCAAGCTCGATAGAAAATCAGAGCAGACAATCATGGTCGGATACTCGAACAGATCACAAGTCTACAAACTCTACAATCCAACCACGAAGAAAGCTGTATTGAGTAGAGATGTGAAAATCGATGAGTCCACATTCCCTGGATTGAAGGACGAAAAAGGCCATGAGATCTTCACACTACTGCCGATTCAAGAGGGAGATCGAGGACAAACATCAAATCAGAATATTGAGCCCCAGACTCCAGAGCAGCAGGAAGCCGAAGATCAACCCAACGAAGAAGAAACATTCGAGCAGCGACGAATGGAACCCAGAAGGTCAACAAGACAAAGAAGACCTCCAGATCGATACACTGACAATATTCAATGGAGCGAAGACACAGAGTTCGAGTACTGCAGCTTCACTGAAGAGCCAACAACATATCTAGAAGCTGTCCAGAGTCCAGAGGGAGAATTTTGGAAGCAGGCAATGTCAGAGGAAATCGGATCAATGAGGCAAAACGAGGCATGGACACTAGAGCCACTGCCCGAAAATAAAAAGATCGTCGACTGCAAGTGAATATACAAAAGGAAAATCGAATCAGATGGCACTGTCGGACGCTTCAAAGCAAGGCTTGTCGCAAAGGGCTACACACAAAGGTACGGCGTCGATTATTTCGACACGTATTCACCAATGGTCAAAATGACAAGCATTCGACTGCTCCTTGCATACGCTACACAATACAATCTGGAAATTCACCAGATTGATGTGAAGACAGCCTTTCTCCACAGAGATGTAGAGGAAGAAATCTTCGTGAAGCAGCCTGAAGGATTCGAAGACCCTGACAATCGACAATATGTCTGTCGATTGCAGCGATGCATTTATGGGAAGCAGGCATCACGAGCTTGGTACAAGAAGCTCGACAATCTTCTGAAGTCTCTAGACTTCAATCCTACACAACCAAACTGCAATGTCTATATAAAGAGAGTAAGAAGAAATTATGTGATTCTGACTATTTTTGTGGATGACTCCCTAATGATAGGAAACTCCTTGATGTTAATCAAGGAAACGAAGAGTCAGATTTCCGAAAGTTATGAAATCACAGATCTAGGAGAAGCAACAAAATGCTTTGGGCTGGAGATCAGGAGAAGAGAAATGCATCTGAGTCAGTCAGAGTACGCCCGGAAAGTGCTGAAGCAGTATCAAATGATGTGAAGATTTACAAGACCTAGCTATGGAGTATCTTAACTCAAATGCTAGATCAACTATGAAAGCTTGAGAAAACTTGGCTATGGAAATATCACACACAAGGAGAATTGCATGAGCATCTCACAAACTCAAAAGTCTCAAGAAGAAATGAATTGCTAGAGAGAGAGAGAGGAGGGCGTGGTCCTCCAAATCCCTTGTGAGGCAAGCACCTCCTTTACATGCATGGAAAGTCTAGGTGTCAACCATAGGAGTGAGCTACTTGGCCAAGTGGGCCACTTGCACTAATTTACATAACTTAACAAAAGGGGGGTCTCATGCATTTAATTAAAACATGCCCCATGAGTTATGTACAACTTAACTAATGCTTAGCCAAAAGGGGTAAAATAGGCATTACTCTTCAACACCCCCCCTTAATGGCAATTTTATTCAAACTGACACCCAACAAAGTTCTGAACTTTTCAAACTTATCTTTACTAAGTGGTTTAGTAAAAATATCAGCTGTCTGGTCGTTGGTGTCACAATAAACTAGCTCGATCTCCCCACTATGCACTTTCTCTCGTATAAAATGTTGGTCCACCTCTATGTGTTTTGTCCGTGCATGATAGATTGGAAGACGGCGTAACCAAATGGCTTCACAGGCGGACCTCGTAGTCACCCTGTACTCAGCTTCGGTAGACGATAGAGCAATAGTAGGCTGCTTCTTACTGCACCACGATATAGCCCCTGAACCTAGGCTGAAACAATAGTCTATCGTCGATCTCCGATCGTCTCTATCACCTGCCCAATCAGAATCTGAATAACCTTCCAGCTGAAGGTTCCCGTCATCCGTGTATCCAATCCCATAAGTCACAGTCCCTCTCACATATCGTAGGATCCGCTTGGCTGCCTTCCAATGTGCTTCGGTAGGCTTACACATGTATTGACTTGCAATTCAGGTACATCAGGCTGCCCACTAACTGACGATAGAGCGTCTCATCTGCAAATGCTGGACCATCATCTTTTGATGGCTTGTTGCTTGCATCCATGGGTGTGCTGATTGGTTTGCTTTCTTGCATGTTAAACCTCTTCAATAATTGTTGTGCACACTTTGCCTGTGAGATAAAAAGACAACGCTTCCCTTTCCAAACTTCAACTCCTAGGCAATAGTGTAGCAAACCCAAATCTTTCATTTCAAACTCATTAGAAAGATTCTTCTTAACACAAGCAATAAGCTTCTTATTGCTTCCCGTGATGAGTAGATCATCCACATAGAGCACAACAACCACAAAGTCTTCTCCTTTGAAGACATAAAGATTGCAATCAGACTTACTCTTCTCAAACCCTTGCCTTGCAAAGTACTCATCAATTCGGCTATACCAAGCCCTTGGCGCCTGTTTGAGCCCATACAAGGCTTTCCTAAGCCTGCAAACCAGATTCTCCTTGCCTGTTATTTCAAATCCCTGCAGTTGTTCCATGTAAACCTCCCCCTGTAGGTGCCCATTAAGAAAGGCACTCTTGACATCCATTTGATGGACATCCCAATCAAAATATGAGGCTATAGCCAAAACGGTCCTGATAGATGTCATTTTAGCAACAGGTGCGAATGTCTCATCATAGTCTAGCCCCTCTTGCTGAGCATAGCCTTTTGCCACCAACCTTGCCTTGTACTTGTCCACTATTCCATTGGCATGAAACTTGGTCTTATAGACCCACTTGCAACCTATTGGTTGCTTCCCTTCTGGCAATGTAGTGAGCTCCCATGTGTCATTCTTGACAATGGAGTCGTACTCCTCCTGCATGGCATGTTGCCATACCTTTTCTCTCACGGCTTCGTGAAAGAACTGTGGCTCATCTGCATTCAGAATAGTGGACATAAGAGCAAAGTTAGTCTCTTGTCTCTCATGAGACCTAAGAGATCTTCTGACACCCTGTTCACTGCTCTCTCCTTCTTCAATCATTTGACCTTCTTTGATTGTTTCCCAATACCACCTAGGTAGCTTCTTCCTAGCAGTAGGTGATGTGGATGGTGACCACGTATCCCATGGTACTGTTTTAGTCTTCCGTTTGTCCCCAACTTCTGCTTCTGGTACTTGGCCAAAAACAGGTCTCGAACTAGTAGGTTCGATTTCCTATAGTTGCTCCTGCACTTGAGGCTTACAAGACTCTTGACTAGGATCCTCATCCGTGGAATCAATCAAGAGTATGAACTCAGTAATTCCTTCCTTCTCCTGCTCTTGTATCTTGGGTGCATGCTCTTCATCAAAGATGACATCCGACTTAGGATCTTCCTCCTGTTTTCGAGATCATATAGCACATAAGCTTTCTCACCTTCACTATACCCAAGAAAGACACACTTTACGGATTTTGCATCAAGTTTCTTCCGCAAGTCCTTTGGTATATGTGCATATGCTGTAAACCCAAATACTCGAAGGCTGCCCACTTTGGGCTTGTTGCCACTATATGCCTCTTCTGGCGTGATTCCTTCAACTGCTTTGGTTGGACTTCTATTCAATAGAAAAACAGCAGTTGCTACCGCTTCTGCCCAAAAGGAATTTGGCAACCCCTTTGCCTTGAGCATGCTCCTCGCACACTCAACTATAGACCTGTTTTTCCGCTCAGCCACGCCGTTTTGCTGCGGTGTATGTGGAGCAGTAAACTGTCTCTTTATCCCACATGCTTTGCAAAGATCTTTGAACTCATCAGAAATATACTCACCACCCTTATCTGACCTGAGAGTCTTTAACCTCTTTCCTGTGTGGTTTTCCACCATAGCTTTCCACTGTTTGAAGTATTTGAACGCTTCAGATTTCAGTTTCAGAAAATAGACCCATACCTTCCGAGAGAAATCATCTACGAAGGTCATGAGATAGTATGCCCCCCCTGCTGATTTGACCTGCATGGGACCGCATAAATTTGAATGCACAAGTTCAAGAATGCCCTTGGCCCTAGTAGCTTTCTCCTTTGGAAAATTTTTCCTCTGTTGCTTCCCTAATGCACAAGCCTCACATGTATCTGAAGAAGCTTAATGCTAGGAAGATCTACTACCATTTTGTGCCTGTTCAAAACTTGCAAACTTTTGTAACTCAAATGACCATATCTCTCATGCCAAAGCTTGTCCCGATTAGTATCTCTTGCAGACAAGGCCTCTTGGCTAGGAATGGTTGTGAAAAGCTTGTAAAGACCTCCTTCTTGCATTCCCTTGGCTACCACCTTGAAGTTCTGATCTTTGTCTTTTACCAAACATTTAGAATCATTAAACTCTACCACCATGTTCTGTTTGGTAATGGCACCAACAGATAACAAGTTCTTAGCCAACCCTGGTACATGCAACACACTTTTAATTTCTTCACCTCACCTGATGATAGCTGTATTGCAACTGTGCCTTTGCCCCTCACCATACGTGTAGAATTATCTCCAAGGCAAACATGCTGGCCATCTTCTGTCTCCTCATAGGTGCTGAACCAATCTCTATGAGGTGTCATGTGCTTTGAGGCTCCAGAATCAATGTATCATCCACCAAATGTGGATTCAGATGATAGGGCTGCGGTGAATAGCTCAAGCACACCAGATTGCTCCTCCTCTGCAACTTTGTCAACAAAGTGACTCTGCTGGTTCTTTCCCTTCTTCTGATCACTTTGCTTCTTCCTGCATTCAAAAGCAAAATGCCCATACTTACCACAATAGTTGCAGTTGCCCTTCCTCTTGGGTGTAGATGAGGAATTAGTGCTTGACTCCTCTCCAACCTGTAACTTGGACACATGCTGCTCCAAGCTTTGCTTTGAGTTCTTCTTTTTGCCTTTGCCTTTCTTCTGAAAGTTTTGCTTCTTCCTAGAAGCAAATGCAAGCTCTGGATTATCTTCCCTTTCAGAAAAATTCTTCCTTCTCATCTCCTCCTGTAAAAGAAGACCACATAACTCCCCAAGGGTTGGGAGTTTCTCCCTAGCAGAAAGGGACATCACATAGTCTTGATAGTTGAATGACAAGTTGTTCAAGACTATGGGAACTATACTCCTGTCACTTACTTTCTCTCCAACTGAAGCAAGCTGATTCAATAGGTCCTTGACCTTTGTAATATGATCACCGATTGTTGCACCTGCTTCCATCTTGAGAGTATGTAACCTGTTTTGCAAATACACCAGCTTGGCTGAATCCACTGTTTCAAACATAGACTTCAGAATTGTCCAAGCATCAGCTGCATCCATTGCAAATGTGAGGAATAATATTGTCCTTGACAGAAAGATTGATTATCCTATGAGCTTTATGTCTCCTGTTCATGTAGTCCTTCAATTCAGGATCAGATGTTGGTACAGGTTCTGTACCTGTCATGTCCTCCCAGCAATTCTTATCCATCAAGATATTGGCTATCTTGAACTTCCACACTCTGTAGTTTGTGCCATCTAGTTTGCTAGATTCACCCAGCAAACTCTCCCCAAGACTTGCCATGCTAAAATCTGTGCTTAAAACAGAAGCTCAACTTGAAAAAGATCAGAAAAGAACAGCTTCCAGCAACAAGGGTTTAACCCCAAACTAGGGTATGTAGCCACTTCAAGGCAACCCTTCAGCTCCTGCTTTTGTCTTTGCCACTTGATGTGGCCTCACTAGCACAAGCACTAGGCTCCACTGGAACAGAAACCAGAAGCCCCTACAGAAAGTGCGCCCTACTTTTGTGTAAGCTCCTCCAAAAAGACTCCCCAAAACTTAGCCAGATTTAGAAAGTTTTTGGATCACCCCACTCCCCTTGCCAATAGCTCTCCAACAGTGCAAGACTCCACCTGATCTGACACCTGTAGATCAAATGCTCCCTCTTTCAAGATTGAGGTGCTTGTAGAAGATAAGAATCTTCTCAAGAATCTAAGCACTGAAGTTTCTCTCACTCTCAGACTCACAGGCTAGACAACCTGCTCTGATACCATGAAGATTTACAAGACCTAGCTATGGAGTATCTTAACTCAAATGCTAGATCAACTATGAAAGCTTGAGAAAACTTGGCTATGGAAATATCACACACAAGGAGAATTGCATGAGCATCTCACAAACTCAAAAGTCTCAAGAAGAAATGAATTGCTAGAGAGAGAGAGGAGGGCGTGGGTCCTCCAAATCCCTTGTGAGGCAAGCACCTCCTTTACATGCATGGAAAGTCTAGGTGTCAACCATAGGAGTGAGCTACTTGGCCAAGTGGGCCACTTGCACTAATTTACATAACTTAACAAAAGGGGGGTCTCATGCATTTAATTAAAACATGCCCCATGAGTTATGTACAACTTAACTAATGCTTAGCCAAAAGGGGTAAAATAGGCATTACTCTTCAACATGATGGACTGCAAAGAAATATAGTAATGAAAGCAAAGGCTATAGGCTGTTCAATTTGAGCACTAACAAGATTATTGTTAGTCGTGATGTGCATTTTGATGAAAAGAATTCATTGGATGTGGCCCCAACTCATATCTTGAAGGGGGAAAGCCCACATAGTGTGAATGTTGAAGTTTGTCCAGATTTGGTACCATCTTCTATTGCTGGAGATAAGGGGCAGCAATCAACCAGTTTCGACCTACCCAACACCTCATCAAGTTTAGAGCCTAATGTTCATCAAGAACCGCCCATTGTTGCTCATAATCAACCTGCAGGAACTGTTGGACAGCAAGGACCAGTTTTGGAAAATCTTGGACAGCCAAGTGCGGTGTCGGAGGATCTTGGACAGCAAATTGTAAGAAGAGACATGGCTGTTGGACAGCCCAAAACAGTCTCACGGTGGCTGTTGTCGACTTTGCGGGACAGCAAAGTAAGCTCATTTTATGATGGAAAGATACGTGCCTCTACAAAATCAGTGGACTATGCTGATTTTTCAAATTTTGCTCTTACATCTCATGGAGATGTTGCAGAAAAACCTGTTTTCTACGAGCAGGCCAAGGGAGTAAAATGTTGGGAGGATGCGATGCAAGATGAGTATGACTCACCTATGAAGAACCAGATTTGGGTTCTTGTTGATCTTCGTCATGGGAAAAGGCAATTGGTTCTAAATGGGTATCAAAATCAAGTATAAGGCAGATGGTACCATTGAAAGGTACAAGGCAAGGCTTGTTGCCAAAGGCTATGCTCAACAAAAGGGGATTGATTATGAGGAGACTTTTTCTCCTACTGCTCGGATGACTACCGTGAGGGTAGTAACCTCTTTGGCTGCCCACTTTGGTTGGCATTTGCGGCAACTTGACATAAAGACAACATTCCTCAATGGTGATCTCAATGAGGAAGTGTACCTTCAACAACCTGCTGGTTTTTTGGTTGAAGGCCAAGAAGATAAAGTTTGTCTTCTCAAGAAGGCACTTTATGGACTGAAGCAAGCTCCGAGGATGTGGCATCAAAAGATAACATGCCTACTTTTGTGATCGAGGGTTTACTAATAGTCCTAGCGAATCTACTCTTTATGTCAAGCATACTTCAGATTATATCATCATTATTTTGCTTTATGTTGATGATATTATTATTACGGGAAGTAATGAGCAGCAGATTGATGCCGTTACTTGATCTTGGTATGGTTTTTGAAACCTCAGATTTAGGCCTATTGCACTGTTGCTACACCTATGGAGACAGGTCTGAAATTAAGTAGTCAAGGTGATGGTGAATCATTTGACACTACTTTATATTGTCAAGCTATTGGCTGTCTCATTTACCTATGTAATTCAAGACCGGACATTTCTTATAGTGAGTCAATTCATGCATGCCCCGATGACATCACATTGGAAAGCGTTGAAGAGGATCTTTCAATATCTTCAAGGAACAAGAAGTCATGGACTGGTTTTTCCTGCTTGTGATGATGCATGTTTGGTTGGTTTTAGTGACTCGGATTGGGGTGGAGATCAAGACACTAGACGCTCTACAAGTGGACATTGCTTTTTCTATGGAAATTCTGCAATTTCGTGGTCAAGTAAAAAGTAGCCCACTGTTGCTACTTCTTCTAGTGAGGCAGAATATAGAGCGATATTTTCAGCTACAACAGATGTTTATGGCTGAGAAGACTACTTGTTGACATGAAGTTTGGCGAGCCCTCAGCCACTCTTATCTTGAATGATAGTCAAAGTGCTATTGCCATTGCACGGAATCATGTTTTTCATGCGAGGACGAAGCACATCGAGATCCATTACCACATTGTTCGGGAGAAACTTCATGATGGCGACATTTTACTTGAATATTGTCCTACGGAGGATAATATTGTGGACCTCTTCACTAAGGTGTTGCCTAGAGTCAAATTTGAAGCTTTATGCAAAGCTTTAAATTTGATACCACATGTTGGTTTTGTTACATAGTGAAGATTTCAGTTTTTGCATTGTCATTTAAGGAGGGTGTTAGAAATAAATGACTGCTAAAGTTAATCCATACGTTACTTTGACCCAAAAGGTCGAGATTTGTGTAACCATGGGTATTTAGTTATTTAGGCCATCTTAAGTTTGTCTTAAGTTCAGTTGGACCCAATTTTGGTCATGTACTGACTCGTGGGTCCTTAGGGGTCTAATTTTGTTTAGGGGCCCTATCCTGACTTTTGTGGGTGCCCTACATTTAGTAAATGGTTAACCTTAGGGTTTGGTGGCATTTGGTCACATCCAGGTAGAGTACTTAGATGCTCATTGTGTATTCCATTTTAACAGTTTGGCTAAGCATTGCTCTCAATTGCTCTTGTTGTTGTTTTTTCTCTCTCTCTCTTAGAGTTGGGCGCCCAGCCTCTTCTCTCTTGTTTTCTATGGAGATTGATTGATAAGATCTTGGTGACTTGACTCTTGCTTTCCTACATCTGCTCTGGACTGAGTTCCAGATAGTAGAGAAGAATGCATCATGCTGGCACTTCTCTCTCAAGGACTCGAGTAACTCATTACGAATCTGAGTAAAGCTCAGCTCGTTTATCATAGGCATTCTACTAAGGGCATCTGCTATTGTATTGAATTTCCCCCGTCTATATCTGATAGACATATCAAACTCTCACATCAACTTTGCCCAACGAGCTTTCCGACCTCTAAGCTCAGGTTGATTCCAAAGGTATCTGAGATTTTCATGGTCTGTCAGGACCTCAAAGTTGGCACCATACAAATAATGCCTCCAAGTCTTAAGGGGCATGAACTATAGAAAAGAGTTCCTTTTCATAGGCACTATACCTAGTCTGTGTTGGCTCAAGTTTTTTACTTTCAAACGCAACTGGTCGTCCACTCTGAGTTAGTACAGCACCAACTGCAAAGTCGCTAGCATCTGTTTTGACCACAAATGGCTGATTGGGGTCGACGACTTTTAAAACTGGTGCTGTAGCTAAGGCTGTTTTGAGAGCATCAAAGCTCTCCTGTTGTGCGGACTCCCAAATGAACTCCTTTCCCTTCCCCTTAAGAAGATTTGTCATAGGAACTGCTATCTGAGCATATTCCTTGACAAATCGTCTGTAATATCCCGCCAAACCAAGAAAGATCTTAAGCTCTAGACTATTCTGAGGTCTCAGCCAACTGAGTCTGGCTTTAGCCTTACTGGGGTCCATCTTAATCCCATCTGCCGAGATAATGTGACCCAAATAAGCTACTTCTTCAACGAAGAATTCACACTTGGATTCTTTAGCATAAAGCTTATGCTTTCTAAGCAGTCGAAACACCTTTCTGAGGTGTTTAAGATGCTCCTTCCTCGTTTTGTTGTAGACGAGGATGTCATCTAAAAATACGACTACAAACTTACCCAAGTATGGTCTGAGGACACTGTTCATCAAGGTCATAAAGGTAGCCGGAGCATTTGTGAGCCCAAATGGCATCACCTTAAACTCATAATGACCATGACGAGTCCTAAAAGCTGTTTTTGGGACATCTTCCAACTTTATACGGACTTGATGATATCCCGATCTGAGGTCTATTATACTGAAAAACTTAGCCCCCGTCGAGTTGATCAAACAACTCGTCTACCCGAGGCATAGGATACTTATTCTTAATTGTGACTTTATTGAGGGCTCTGTAATCTACGCAAAGACGCATAGACCCCTCTTTCTTTTTCACCAAAAGAACTGGTGAGGCCCATGGTGAACTACTGGTCTGGATTTGGCCTTTCCCAAGATAATCTGTTAACTGCCTAGTTATTTCTTCATCCTCTGTTCGGCTGACCCGATACGGAGATTTAGAAACAGGTGTTGTACCTGGAACTAGGTTTATTACATGATCTACCTCTCTACTAGGTGGTAAACCATGTGGCAAATCTTCAAGAAAAACATCTTTAAATCTAGACAATAAAGTTTCTAATTTACTGATTTTCTGCTGTAAAGAACTGGAAATAGAAACTTCAGGAAAAAACTAAAAGTCACATAAGAATACCTGATGGTGGTCGTCTCCGATTAGCTGACAGAGCTCTGAACTGCAGACCATAGGGCTGTTGGAACACCATGCTCCCCATGCAACTGGATCTCTCGGCCTTTATGCTGAAAGCTGAGGGTGTTCTCCTGATAATTTCTGTGGAGGGAAGGTTCTATACTGTAGAGCCAGTCTCTCCCGAGAACAATGTCTGTGCAATCCAGGTGCATTATCTGAAAGCTTATTTCATCTTGGTACCCCTAAATACCAAGATTTAGATTACTTACCATAGTTTCCCAAATTTTCTTATCTTCACCCTTAGCTAATGAAACTATGTACCTATGCTGACTAGATACTTCTAAAAGTCTGAGTTTTTTAACTAGGGTGTAGTTGATGAAATTATGGGTCGCCCCATCATCAATCATGACTCTGACTGACTGGTTAACTACTTTTCCATGCATACGTACTAGGTCATGCGGCCCAAAGCTGAAGGGTCTCACTAGCATTCATGGTCTCCATGATGCACTTTGATCTCGGAAGCTGCCGAGTCACTGGGGAAACTTACAGTCTGAACAAGATGAACTTGTTTCTTATCTTTTTTATCTTTTTTAGTGAAAGGGCCCTTGGGACACTGTCTGACTGTGTGTCCCTTGCCCATGCACACAAAGCACAAATGTTCTTGTTTGGCTTTCTCAAAATCTTCTGGTTTTAAGGGCTCTATGAGCGATGGGCGTTTCTGAGGAGCTTCACTCTTAACTTTATCTTCTTTCTTTCGTTTTAAAAATTTCTTTTTAAATTGAAAGTCTTTCTGAGAAGGCTACTCAGAAAGGGGCTGCTGTCTCACCCTCTTCCTACCCACTGAATCATCATAGATTTGAGCATATCTAAGAGCGTGCTCTAGGGTAGTAGGCGAGTTTCTCTGAACCTCTACTTTATACTCATCTTTGAGGCCATGGACAAATCCCCTGACTTTCTGATAGTCATCCATATTTTTGATTTTTAAGATTGCTTCTCGATACTGCGAGATATATTGGACTAGGGATTTATCCAATACTGTTTTCTCCCAGGCTCTATCAAGTTCATTTTTAGATAGAAATTCTCTTAGAAAGGCCTCTTCAAAGGCTTTCCATGATTGGGGAGTCTGCCCAGTCTCCCGGAGATTTAACCACCACTTATAGGCCATGGGCCCTAGGGAAAGACTGGCCTCAATAGCTTGCAAATGGTCAGGGGTCTATTTAAGAGCATGTATGTTCTTCCATTTGCTGAGGAAGGTTTGTAGAATATCTGCGTTTCTATCCTTCTCTTCCCCAATAAAAGTAGGAGGCTTTAAGATTTTAAAGACATTGGGGTGAGACCGCATAGTGTAAAGACCCTCAAGGATTGCCCCTAAGATGAGGATACAAGAACACAATTAGAGAGACTATGGAACCAAACCGCCCAACCAATCCTAGATCAAACCTGGATCTAGCCCCCAAGCCATGCCATGTGAAGCAAGAGGAGAAGAGAGAAACTGGTAACCTAAACCCCAATATGTCGACGGGAGAATCCCCACCTCATTATATAGAGAGTAAAGTCCTATGCATGAAACCATGCAACCCTCATGCAGGTCAACTATAAATAAGTCTCATCTCTTCATGCAGTCCTCCTGCCTATATCCGTCACACAGGCATGCAATTCTCCATATGTCTCAATTAGAGTGTCTGGGTCCTCTCAAGGTAATTAGTCACAAACAGGCCTTGACATGGAATTAAATCACGGCGTGACCAATAATCTCGAACACTGAAGGGCCGGTCTACCACATTAGGACTATTCCACGTCCTTGACCGAATATGGCCATAACATACTTCCCTTCTTAAACTGCTTCTATCCTTAGAAGCTCCTCAAACAGGAAAGAATTACAAGAACAGTTCCTTTAACTTTCAATATTAACCTAGGAAATCATTATCCTTAGTTTGACTTTCATATCAAACAAGTACTCAGAGATAAACCTATTTCCAATCATTAATCTCTATTCTGGAGTACCAACTCTGGTTTGAAAAGTACACTAAGAGATATATTTCCTCAACTGGGTTACACTCAACACAAATTAGTAACATCATCTTCATGTAAAACACTTACATAAATCACTGGATAAAGTATACCTAGCTTAGGAGATTAAAGTTAAAGAAAAGAAATAATAATTACAGTCAGAAATTATCCACAAACTCTGGCAGACAATTCATAAAAAACTTCCAACTACAACTATCCTTAGAATCCAATTCTAAGATATGATAATTCATTCAACTAGAATCTGGAATTCCAAAACCATAATCATTTATAGGATATTGGAGTATATGTCCACATAACTCGGGAAAAGTAAGTCATTCCAAAATCTTTCTATTAAGAAAATACTGGATTTAGGAATACTTCCAAAACATGATTCTTTACTGAAGTGCAAGTTTCAAGGTCTAGAAACCATATGTAATTAAAGACTGAATGCATACCAAGATGACAATCATCTTCAACTACAAAAAAACTTTAGACTATTAATCTAGAATCAAATCTAGATATCCAAAGTCCTGTTGAATATCAATTCAGTTATTATTCTCGGATTCATTATGATTCGTTATCCAATTGAGCTCTCTGGGATACAATCACTAATGAGCTGAGTCCCTTCCTTAACTAAGGAATACTCTATCCCAAGAATACTGTATATCCAATGCACACAATTTTAACTGATGAACCCAAATGATTCACTAATCATGCGTCTTACAAGCAATATAATTCAAAACCATCAGTGTCGGGTGAATCCTCATCACACTAATCGTTTTACCAATTACCTTCATCCTAATCCTCATCCAAACCATTTATAAGTTAATCCTTAAATCTCCAATCCAAAGATTTGTTAACTCTGCAAGTATCTGTAAAAACAATACTTCATCACATGTTAATGTTCACCGACTAGGTTACGTGCACCAGATAACCCTAGTAACCAGGAATACACAGTAGACTCATACAAGATTAATCGTGCACATATGTGAATAATCTCACTATGACCCAGTACATAAACACATTTTTATGTGGCAGATTCCTCCAGAACCCACATATGTTACTCACATATCTCACTGAGATCTTGTAACTCAGCTACAAAATATTTTCTATTTCTCTCGAGTAGATAACATATCCAGAAAATCTCTGAGATGAATAACTTTCACTCTCAACAGTTTTCCAATCCAACTTACCTCTAATTACATAATTTCTTCCACTCAACCAACCCCTCACTGATCCTAGTACTAAACTAAGATTAGGTTGATTCAATACAGAACTCTCAGACTTATATCCTGATCAAACTTACTTCTATTCCAATAAAAATGGAATTAGTAACCTTTGAACTTTCATTGTACTACTTATAGATAATGATTCAAATATCAAACCTGTTCTAGTTCCAGATTGTCCACACAATCTGGTTCGAAAAGTTCCAATTAGGTATCTTACTCTGAATCTATCCGAAATTACTTTCAGACCAAATCTCATTTCTTTACCACAATTGGTTCTCTTCCGAAAACTATGCAACCTACAGATTTTCAAATAGAATTTTATTCCACCACTTCACCCCTCCTTTTAAAAAAATTATCAATTTCAATAAAAGTTAACTGGAAAGATGATCTATGAAAATATCCAAATCCAAGAAAAGTAAGTAATAAGTGCATTCCAATTAAGGATTCACTCTATTACAAACAGGACTTTCCTTCAAATATTTTCAACCCGAGTGACAGAAACTATCATTCTATTGAAATCCATTTATGCAAAAAGAGATATTCTAGGCTTAAGAAATTGAAACACGTTAACCTTAGAATTTATCTGACTTCTAAGTCTATCCACACAAGTAGTAATTTAGATGACATAACAGTCTTTCAGAAGAATAACTCCATGCTGGAAAGAATCACATAAACCAGTCTGATGTCTATATTTGAGAAATTACTAAGAAGTAAAGGATTAATTAAGAAAGCGAGAAATAGATTTGAGGGCCTCTGATTTTGTAAATAATGAGATACCACATTGGGATCTAGATTAAACCTCAAAATTTCCCAAAATACCTCACATTTGATCAAACAGTTTTATTTTTCCCATATCGCGACTAGGTACTAAAACACACCATTGATCATCAGACCTTTACAGTCCTAGAATTCCCTTTTCAAAATTACTGATGTCCCATACCATCAGCTTTTCCTTCCAGAAAATCCTTAACCGCCTTATCTGATATTCTAGAGATCTATTGATTTTCTAGCTGTCCTATAATTATTATAGGATATTATCTCTTGTTCCCAAATACTGGAGAATCCATTTATTTGGATGGTTGGCATGCCCCATCAGATGAATATCACAAATCCACACCTGATTCTGTGATTTAGACAGAAGAATTAACATGGTTTCAATACTACATTCTGATCCTTACAGGTTAATGATAAGCTTCAAAATCCCTCTGGATCCAAGAGCATTAACTCCAGGGACAAGCTACTATCATTTAACAAATCCAATCTAATCCATATATCAGATTCTACTTCTAACATCACAATTGACATCCAAAACTGCGGATAACTCAATGGTTACAAAGATATTAGTTACGAATTCCATTTAATGAACTTAATCCAAGAAATTAATATCAGGTATTAAGCAATTATAGTCCTAATTGCGAAATACATTTCCCGATCACACTTACTACCCCTGATGTCCACTCTTCTTCCCTCAGAATTTTCAGTTCTCTGAAAATCTTTCAGCTAAGGTATCAAGAAGACGTAATGACATTAGTAAATGTAAAAAAATGAATTACTGTAGGAAAAAAGTTTGAAACAGTTTCATCTCTATCCTATATTTGGGTAGAAATATCGATATACAAACCACCATAGGATTTTAACTGGAAATGAAATCAGTTTTACTTTTGATCAGTTCCTATTATTACAATTTTTACCAATAAAATTGGACTATTCTCCGTTAACACTTACTGGCTAAGAATTACTTCGTTAGAATTATCTATAATGAATGGGAAATAAGATTTGGATTCGGGTACTTTCTCCACTGTATTCACCCCAAATAAAATTGTTGAATAAAGAAATACCTCCAAATACAATGAATTTTCCACCATTGATTATTTAACAAGTATTTCAAAAGCTTTGGTTTGTTCAATTTTAATGATCTAAATCATCAAAACCACAATAACCAACTGATCGGTGTTCCACCGATTTTAAAAGGAGAAAACCGAAAAACACAATTTAACTCCATTTACTGGGAGTAATCTTACTCCAGAGTTTAAATCGATAAAAAGCACAGTACCAGGGACCCAAAATTCCCACTAACTGGGTACTTGCCTGGAGAACCAAACCACAACCATTATTTGGTCAAGATTGGTTTAATAAATATTAACCGATTAGTACCGATTGACACAAAAACAACAATATTAAGTTCTCAAAATACTAGGCTACAGGTAATTGTCAAGTTGATATGGACTTTATACATGCATATTGTCCACAGAGAAGGAAAAAAAAACCAAATTTTTTCTACCTCATATCGGAAAACAATGTCCGAAACCGAGTTTACTGCTTTGACACACATGCCCAAAGGAATCAAAATTCCTCTCACTGGAGGCTAGTAACTCAAATTTCCCGAGTTCCCAAAATCACTTTTGGAACCAATTTTGAAATTACAACCCGTCAAGCACTTAAAACATCGGTTGACACTCATGTACATACATGCAATTTTACAAACTGCGGCCCCTCAACTCCAAAAATACCCAACCTATGCACAAAAAGGAAAAGGCAACTCAAAACCTAAAAAATTCGAGGTCTCGATCTTTTCCAGCCGCCTACAGCCGTCTACACCAAAAAAAAGGTAGCTGCCCAAGCGCGAGAGAGAAAGAGATTTCTCAAGCAGGTCAGGACGATGGATCGCGCGGGTGCTGCTCTCCACCTCCATTCCCAGCACTCTTTTACAGCGCTTCATCCCCTCGGATGTGCACCTCACGGCTGGCACAGTTGCCAACAATCAGACATCTCTCCTAAGATCTGCATCAACTTCACATTGAGGATTCATTTGATAACAACTATGCTCTCAACCAGGAATCCTAAATCTTTGTGAAGTTTCTGCGCAGATCATCAGGGCGAATCCCATGTTCTGAAGAATGCACTGCAGGTCACAGGATGGCAAGCTGCCCAACAGCTGCTCGCACTACTCCTACCATCACGCAACTACTGCTCAGATGCAGGTTTCCAGATTCTTAGAACAGATTCAACCCTTCCCATCCCAAGTGTGAGCTTGTTCAGCTAGAACTTGGGTTCTGTCAACTGATCCGACGACCAGAGGACTGGAAAAAGGAGATTATCCGAGTTACAACTTTTCAGAGGCAGTTAGAACCAATCACAACAGTTTTACAGGGTTTTATCAGCATGCACAATGCTTAGCCAAACTGAAAAATGTGACACAATAAGGAAATATGTACTCTACCTACTTACTGAATGTAGGGCACCCTCAAAAGTCAAGATAGGGCCCCTAAACCAAATTAGACCTCTAAGGACCCACGAGTCAGTACATGACCAAAATTGGGTCCAACTGAACTTAAGAAAAACTTAAGATGGCCTAAATAACTAAACACCCATGGTTACACAAATCTCGACTTTTTGGGTCAAAGTAACCTATGGATTAACTTTAGCATAGTCATTTATTTCTAACATATATCACGACTACATATCACTAAGCTTTCTCGAATGATACAAGCTAATTAATCATTACCACATCATATCATCACCACAGAGTTTGCAGTTCTTCCATTGTTAGTTGATGCTCTATTCAGACTCATCGTGTATATTCAGAGAGCCTTAGCGCTTCCTCCTAATAGATATACGTTTATGGCGGTTACCTCTTCGATGCAGCTTCATAGTCTGAGTTTCCATTCTTCTTGGTATTCACAAGTTACTTGTCTCTTGAGTTCACTTGGTGTCACCATCTCCGACCTTCCAGCAGGCACCCATGAGCATATCAGGCGATACATTTATCGGGCTTATCTTCGACATACCTGGTAGGGACAGTTGGGTGTTAAACCCGACTTCTATCAAACTCATTTCTTAGAGCTTGATGTATCGGGCCTTCCAGTTCAGCCGCAATACTTAGAGTTTGGGTTATCACATTGTTTCAGATTTACACTAGGACAGTTCAGAGTATCTTCACATCAGCTTGAGATTGAGACTGGACGATTCCAAGGTACCCCACAAGATGACAGGATATGCCGATTATGTTTACTAAGAAAGGTGGAGACTGAGGAGCATTTCACCTTCAGATGTCCTGCTTATTATGAGATACGTGGTCGATATCATTGCTTATTCAGAGACTCACCTACTACTTCACGTTCTCTCATCGCCTATGAGGACCCTCGGTGTGTGGCCCTTATGTTACACGAGATGTCCCTGATTCGGAGAGTCTCAGATATTCATGATACACAGACTCAGATTACAGCTTTCTTCTCCAAGAGGAGAGCTCGGGCGATGGATGACGATATTCCCATCCCTATGCGAGATCGACACCACGATCAGCTTCATTGTACGGTACCTCACAAACCTGATATTCAGACTTCCAGAGGGAGAGCATCTATTAGGAGACATCGTCCCAATCAGCACCAGAGTATGAGACATAGCCATCGTTCGCGGATCACTACACCAGATTCTCTGGTTTTATCCGACACACATATCACATCCTTTTTCAGTCGTCTTAGCTGAGAGAGTTTTGATCTATACACTTCCTCTTAGCATGGACATTCACACTTATTGTATCACCTCTCATATTTACTTACTATGAGAGCAGAGTAGAGTAGAGACGTCATGTCTCCACTAGTCTTTCTTATTTAGTAGTTGTTTGTTTTACTGGAGACATTTATGTGCTCCTTTTAGTATTTATCATACTTGAGATGTACTTATTGGTCTTATATGCCTCTTGAAGCCATGATCCAAGCTGTGCAATCTCATCTTCGGAAACTAGATTCGTCTATCGATGATCTCAAGAAAGAAGTTATAGCTATCAAAATCGAAACTTCCTCTCATTCGACTACTTCAGCTAAGATCCAACAACTTGAAAGTCCAGGGGAACAACATCATACCGCTGTCCAATCCTGGGCAAATGTGCTTAAAGGTCCTAATTATGTTGTTCTACTACATCCACCTTCATTTATCTCAGCTACGTTCACTGAGAGCCGTTAACGAGAGCAAAAGGCTCTTAATGTCTGAGTCAGAGGTATTACGAACTCCCATGATGTTGTTGGTGAAGCTAAAAAGTTTCTTGAAGAAAGTCTTCAACACCACCACAAGGATATGGATATTGCATGGCGGCCTAAGAAAGACCCACGTACTCTTGTCATACGCTTTGCATCTGCAATTGGCCGTCATGACGTGCTAGGGAAGAGATCTACACTGCGGGGCACCACGATATACCTGGATGAAGACCTTACTTTCAGGAAAAAAGCAGAACAGGAGGCTCTAACAAATGGAAAGCGGTTGATCTATAGGGATGGTATCATTCATTTTGTAGATATTAAATCTGTTGCTATTAATGAGATATCTGAGATTGTTCAGAGTTAGTGAGAGAGTTCGAGCACTGAAGAGATGCCAGTTGAATCTACAAATGGTCTTCGTACCATATAACCCTGGACATTATCCTGTTTTTAGTTAGTTTGGTTTTAGTTATGTTGTTTGACGGCATTGCTCCATCTTGGTTCCACTTTATCTGATGTACTTGTTCGTCTTATACGCCTTTTGGCATGGAAAAGACGTTAATAAAGCTTCTTCTTCTTCTTCTTCTTCTCTCTCTCTCTCTCTCTCTCTCTCTCTCTCTCTCTCTCTCTCTCTCTCTCTCTCTCTCTCTCTCTCTCTCTCTCCCATTTCTAGTACAATGACATGTATCATATATATTTTTGTTGGTTTAGCTCTACTTAGTATGTTTTCTTTTACGAAGACGTTTTTACACACTCCCACCCACAGTATCATACATTTAAGATGTACATATTCGGTCTTTTGTACTCTCAGGTAACTACAAGACACTAATAAAGCTCCCTCTCTCTCTCCCTCTCCCTCTCCCTCCCCTCCCTCTCCCCCTCTCTCTCTCTCTCTCTCTCTCTCTCTCTCTCTCTCTCTCTCTCTCTCTCTCTCTCCCTCTCGCCTTGATGATACCCGATGAATTCTCCATCTCTCACTATGTCTCTCACAAACTAGTTCCTCAGAAGTCAGTAGACATCGATTAAATTCCATCTTAGAAAAAAAAATGCTTAAAAATCCAATAGTATGCAAGATGGCCAATCTTATTCTGCTCATTTCTCAAAGTTTTTCAAAAGAAAACCGATGAGGCCTCTAAACTCCCTCCACGGTTGCTCTGCATGGCATATGCATACTGCTTGATGTTTGAACATAGCAAGAGAGTAGCCAACACCCAATGAGTGATACTTAATGTGTGTTGACGGCAAACATGGTTTCTAGACCCATGCAATTCGGGAATACAATGTGAATTCCAGCATTGACAAGATGAGATGGATGCGATATTTCATAGTCATGTCTAAAGTTTCTAGTAGAGCCTCTTCTGACATTCTTTTTGCCATTTCTTTGGTGATGGCTCAAGTCCTATCTTTTTTAATTGGGAAATTCACCTAATAATACTACACTCTGTACTCTAAGATCTTATTGGAAGAAGATAAAAGATCTTATAGAGGCTGATTATAAAGTTTGGTCATCTACTCATAAGTTACTAGTGTATCTGTATAAACCCTTCACAAATCTTTGAGATCTGGATGATCAACAAGATAGGCTTCTTGTACAAAGAAGGATAAATATCATCCTAGAATCCTAGGGATGTGATCAAGGTATTGAAAGAACTTGAAATTAGATCTGGTCTGAGGCTTGATCAATCTATAGTTAGTGTTGTTGTTGTCTCTTACTCAACAAATGATGAATCACCTAAGATTTGATGCTAACATATGATCATCTACTTAGATCTATCAATGAATTCCATCATCTTTGTGCTCCACAAGATCTTATCATAAATTTTTTCAGATGCAATGTATGAGTCTTGTTTCAGATGCAATAGTTCACGTCGTGTGTAAGATGATGCATTGATGTTGGTGTGTGAGAAGTTTTGCTTAGCTGCTTGTAGCACCTTTCAAAAAATATGTTGAAACATTTCATTCAAGGTCTTTCTTTCTTTTGCCGATTTGGCTCGCACTCTCAAAATGACGAACTTACTTTTTCTCAGCCTAGTAATGTGTTTCAATATGCTTAGTACGAGCATGAAACACTAGATTCTTAGAAATGTAAATATGACTTTGGTTATCACAATCCATGGTTGTTACTACATCTTAAGAAACCTTAGTTTTTAAAATAGTCTTCTTACCATATACTTTTGCACACAGCATAAATGGACCCGGTTCTAAACCATGATTCATGCGATTTGTACAGTTCAAAACCACCCAATTTGGAAACACTATTTATTCAAGTAGGAAACATAAGAGAGTTTTCCAAGAGGCCAAGGAGACAGATATATGGGTATCCAACAAAGATGGTCAATTGCATGATGTAGACATGAGATCTCCTCTTACGCACATCCATAGGATTTCAAGGACTCTAAGGGTGGAAACACCTCAGGGTCCCTACCACACCCATTGCGAATACGATTTTGAAATTCTGATAGCATACTTCATCATCTACAAGACCCTTGTGGGACGTTAATGAGAAAGGAGATGCCTAAGAATATAGAGATAAGAGATGCCCTCCTCATGAAGTCCTCTAATCAGAATGATATATTGTTGGCTAAGATGTTGATGTAAGCTAGTAAGTCTGTAGTGCTTGCATATGTAGCAGTCTTTGGAAGGCAATAACGCATAGATGTCTTGCTCTAGCCCAATATCTCGTCCAAAAACTTTCATCCTTAAGTATCAAGCCTGTTTAGTTCAAAAACAATGAGCGATGGTCGTAGAAAATCTCTATATAGTCAAGTTACTCCTTTTTAGGCCTCTACCTCCTAATGATCTCACCTCCTCTCGATATATTGATTCCCAAGTAACTTTGTGGAAATCTGATAATTCTCTCTCAAATTACTCACGTGTCTCTAGGAAAAATTTATCGGATTTAGTCAGCATTTCTATACTCTCTCTCTCTCAAAAGGGACGCATGCATACATTCAGCAGGTTTTGGCAAATCAACTCTTTCAAGAGACTTGTGTGGTCCCCTCTTTCTTTGTTTCTTTCTCTCTCAAGGGGCCCAAGTTGTCATCTCAGAGACATTATGATCAGGTGACATCTCTATACTCTCTTCCAAAGGGTACCCATGCATATATTAAATGAGTTAATAGTAGATCTTATATTCAGCTTGCCAGGAGTGGCCCTTTGGGTTTTAAGCCTGATATCTACCACATGCACCTTTTGGAGACTAACCCCTTCGAATATATTACCGTACCACATTACTCGGACTTTGGATTATTACACAGTCCCCACTGTACCTTGGGATAGTTTAGAGTATCCCACACTAGCTACAGATAGAGGTGGCTCACTTTCAGAGTATCCCCAGAGAGGAGTGAATCTGTCACTGGGACTGAGGAGCACTTCCTCTTCAAATATCACGTTGCTATGAGATTAGACGGAAATAATACTGACTATTTGGTATTTTGTGACTGCCCTGTCACACTTTGTTCTATCATGTCATATAAGGATCAAAGATGTGTTGCTTTGCTGATGTGACAGATGTTTTGTTTGAGGAAAGAGTTATCAAAGAATTCAGGCAAAGCAGTCGTCAATTGAAAACAATCAACTCATTCAGTCCCAATTTTTCACTCTTCAGCTTGCTGACAAAATGGTAGTGAGTGTTTATTTGATACAAATGAATTTAATAATCAATTATTTGAAGAGTACATACAGCTATACAACATACAATCTGTTTTAGAGTATATGCAACACCTTAAGACATACTGCAGATGCTTTCTAGATGTATGCAGCCGATTCAACCCCTATCTAATTTCACTCTTCATACAAGTACAAGACTGATGCATGCGGGCAAGTACTACTTGGAAAAAATGTAGATCATGTCTAGCTGTATACCTCAATAGTCGTTAAGTTATTATCACCAAGATGCAGCTCTTCAATAACAGGAAGACAGCCTCTGAGGGATTCAATCTGTGACAGCCAACAAAATTGTTGCATTACAAGTTCACAAAATCAACACAAAAAGCAGACAAAATGCTTAAATACTTGTTATGACTGTCAAAATAGCGTTACCTGTTTCCAGGTGACTTGGCACCTATTCAGGACAAGTGTCTTAAGACCGGATAGCATAGGTAAAGGGCTTGGCCCTAGGGCAAGCCGATTGCAACTAAGATCCAAAACTCTCAAGGAGGTAAGCTCTTTGCAAATACTCCCAACAGTCTGAAACAAATAGCAAGCCAAGCAAAAAGCGTCTACAGTAAGTTTTCTACTAAAAGTGTCTACCTGACTGATAGCATCGATACCAAGTTAACTTGAAAATGTCCAAATGCACTGCTATATGCATGAAAAAAGTGGTTTCTTCAAAACATTAGCTCTATTTAATAAAAAGCTCACTTGTTGATCACAACATGGGAAACTAACCTTATGACATAAACTGTCTCTTCCAATGATTGCATAATTGTCAACATAATCTTACAAAACATTGTTCCAAATACAAAAGACAAAACACACTCATCTACAGCTAAGGAGGGGTCATTTATCCGTTTCCAAACCCATACATGTGCACTTGCCACGTTTTCCCTGTTGGACTTATTTCCCTCTATACAATCTTTAATCTAGATCCATTCATTCATTCATTAGAATCCAGTTTTGTACATAAATCGAAGTTTGGAGTCAAAAAAGAAATGTCGACACGGATATGTTCGACGCATTGTCAAATGTATTTGACGATTTACGTCAAATGTATTCGACAATTTGTCGAATACTGATCTACCCATCTCAACACCAAATATGTTCAACGTATTCGCTGAATTATCGAATATAGATCTATCCGGCTCAACATTGAACGTATTCGACGGATTGTCGAATTCATATGTACTTGTCCCGACACCGAATATGTTCGAAGGATGACAAGCACATTGTATTGCGCCACTCAAAACAAAGTTGTTCGCCTGCTAATCTCAAATCATTAACAAACTTTTCTCACGATGGGTGTTCTACTTCATTTTAAAAGAATTGCCACTTGCATTAACATATCTAAAAGCGACCGCTTCCACGATGCTCATTCAACGCATGTATATAAAATTAACACAATCTGAATCATTTTCAAGTTGAGAATTGAGTGCGTTTGTTGTTAACGCCAATGTTTTGCACTTCTCATTCCATTACATGTACATTCGTATGATGAATACTGAATATAATCCAACAATATTATTGCGTTCAGTAGTTATGTTAGTTGAATGTGTTCATCTCTCTGTTTTTCTTGATTTCGTACATCCTGATAGTTCTTCTATCGTACTTGTTGACTGTTAGATGAATGATTTACATTTGTCTATGTAATTAATCATTCTAGATAATGACGATTTCAAAGTTAGTATCAGATATTTAAACATCAGATTTGAAATCTTGATAGACATAGTCATGCGCTGAGGAAAATTCATTATCCTAGCATTTTCCCATAATGATAGCAAAGTAGATTAGTTCTATCTGATACATATTCTATATCAGAATAATCACTAGTCTCATAATAGACAAGCTAAATGGATCCAATTATCATCGATGGAAATTCAAAATGAGAACCGTGCTAATGGCCAAGGAGTTATGGGATTTTGTCACAAGCATAGAACTTAAACCCGATGCAGATGACATGACCATCTCCAAATGGATGGTAGAGCATTCACCTTAATAATTCTTAACCTATCTGATACTCAGATTGGCCATGTAACTTAGGCCCAAACTTCGAAGGAAATATGGGATATACTTACCACACTATATGACGTGAAAGCCGGAACTTCGAAGTTATATCTCACAAGGAAATTCTTCTCACTAGAAATGTCTAGTGGTGATTCCCTACAAAACCATATTAACCAATTCAAAACTCTCTTGCAACGAATGGCAACTAGCAGAACGTTATCGACGATCAAGATCCGACTATAACGTTACTATCTAGTCTGCCACTTGCATACGAGAACTAGGTGACAATTATTTCGACTCACTCAAATTTAACAATCTCCAGAGGTATCAGTATGCTATTGCAAGAAAATATTCGAAGAAACGAAGGTTCAACATCTTTGAGCACAAACCGACTCACATGCTCTACATTCGAGCAAAGGTTTGAATAAGCAAAAGAAGAAAGGCCAAAAGCAATTCAAACCAAATACGAATTTGAAAGCAACTCAGAATCAAGACCAGCAAACAAATCCATAGCCAAAGAAAAAGATGTTTTGTAAGTATTACAAACGTTCGTGTATATCATAGTTGCACAACATCCCGAAATCCAGACAAAATGCTCGTTCCAAAATGGTTCTAGAATTTCAAGGCGTTTCAAAAAATGATAAAGAGAAAAGACATTGATATTATCATGGGGGGGCTTGCAGAATAGTTGTTAGGGGTGAAAAAACCATCTAAACAAAGTATAGGAAGGCCCATGGACATTTGCTACAAATCGAGTCTTATACCAAGTACATCAAAGTGATGGTCTAGGACTATTCTCAACACAATGGCTACAGTTCAACTGTCAAATCTATCGTGGAGTTAATCTATACCCAATTTCTAACCTACATAGCTATTCACAATTAGTAATGCTAAATAGAATGTAACCAATAGCAAAATATGCTTCATTGATTTTCACCGCGTTAGCTTGACATCTCCATAGAGATGTGACGTCGATTATGGCTAGTTATCAAGTACATATCTTTGTAGACTCCATACTTTGTCCTTGCAATAAAGATTGCATCAAAACCGCACATGCAATAAAAATCAATCAACACATACAATACTAATGCACACAATGAATTGCTTTTGACAAACCCAAAAGTTAAACCAAACCCAACATATGAAATTTGAACATGCACGAACCAATAGTAGTTCTCTTAATTACTCCAACGACCCGACACTAGCTTTACTTGGCAGGACCAATGATTATTCATACAACAATGCAAATTTTATCCATGGAGTGATGAACCTCTATTGGAGGTGCACTATTTTTGAATCAAACTACTCCTGTAGCATGGCCTCTTCATTTTTCATGCTAGTGTTTTAGCCCTGATTTCAATAGAGAATAATTAGGAAGTAGAGACATTCGTTCAATAGCTTATGATTTTGAATCCTCAAATTCTTTGTAAAAGACTCAGCTCTCTTCCTTGTAGGGGATCAACTATTGACTATATCTAATGTTCTTTCGGTATTCTTAGTTGGAGGATGTTATTTGCTTTATCAATTATGGTCTATTGTTCTTGTGAGACGCAAATTTGGTGATTAATATATCTATTTGTGAAATTAAAATATATCCAATTTCACAAATTTGGTGATTAAGATTATAACTGCATAAAGCTTCAATCTCATGAGTGGAGAACCAACAAAGCATCAATTTGTTGAACTTCATCATGTCTAGCATGCAACATTTAATTTTAACCTTTTACCTTCGATGAAAAGTTTAAATAATCGAACTTCAACCTTTGAAAAAAAATGGGAGGCAACTTGCAACATATTTTGTGACAAAACAATTTGTATACTATAAGAATCTTCATCGAAATATGTAACTTCCAATTTTTTTAACTCAAACAATGTTTTCAAACATCAAACAATGAATTGCAAGACTTAAACCATTCTAAGATTCTTATCAAAAATGAAACTTGCCATCCAAAAAATTTAAGAAATGCAAGAATGAAAGAGCAAAGAGAATATGAATCTCACATGCCAATCAGGTAAGAGATTTCCTGTCAAATCCAGCTCCTCAATGTCTGTTGAACATGGAATTTATAGTGATTTTGGTATGATTGAGCATACCCTTCTTTTGATCCAAGGAAAAATTAAAAGGTGACAAAGTTTAAAGTTTTCTATATCAATGCCAAGGTCATTAAAAGTTATTCTCACTACATACTTAAATACATGAAAACCAAATTTCATGAACACATTGCCTTCCACACAAGAGTCTTAGATGAATTAATGCAAAAGTTCACAAACGGACCATATAAGATGATCGACTTTACTTGGTACAATAGATTTGATTTCACCAGTCTTATCACTAAAAGCGACTCCAGCATACGAAAGAGACGCTATGTAGAGCTCATCTAGCCTATGTTGCTTCTCTTCAATCTTGTTCTTGCCGACCAATTCTATCCCGACGCGCTTTTGTGTGACAGACATGACATACATTTCATCTGCAATACCAACAAATTAATATGATGTGCTCTTTTTATAGATCCTTACAAATACAAGAGCATTTTGCTGCTTTTGTCCATAACCACAAAAATTCATAATAGTTAATAGCAAATGCTATTAGAGTCCATCTAACAACATACTTGCTGTGAATGAAGCACTACTAGCTTGAGGACCTTCCAACATTCAAATGTTTAGTGAACATGCTTCAAGGAAATTACCAAAACTAAAAGCTTCGATTCTAGAGAATGGTGACTAGTTTCAATGCTCCAAGGTGTTACGATACCCTAACAAACAATTGTACAAAAATTGGGCTTCCAAAGCTTTTAGGGCTGCATAAACAACAACACAATCATAGCAAGTGCCACCTCCACACAATGCACATTCTGTAAATATCAAGGTAATCAATAGCATAATTGAAGTACAACAAAAATTTCATGAAAGACCAAATGCCAACTGTAACTCTATAAGCTAAGCACGTGTCTCAAATGGGGCCATAAGGAGAATTAAACAAATGCGCATTTGAAATTCATACGTGAGGTTTGTGGTCTCATTAGCTAGTGTTAATTACAGGTATACATGACACTGAAATAGCATTGCACCAAGGCAACAGCAAAAAGAACTCCAACAACATTTCCGACTAGAAGTATGGTGGCATTCTTGCTCACATGTTTCTTGACAGCTCACTTTTAGCATCTAAGATGTGTTGAAATGACAGGGAAATGCATTTATGCCTCTCTTTTTTACTTTAATGCAATAGCCAAGTAACAACAGCATACAAATATGGAGAGAAAGATATCAGAAGTGAAAGAATGAGATTTATAACTACATGTTTTGTTCAATTCCTTCAAAGGTGCATGCTCATCAGTTTCTTGTAATCCAAGGGTGTGCTGATGCAAATAATAGCATGCAAATGCTTGAGTAAGATGTAAAAGGAGAAAGAAAGAGGCCATTGAGAATGGTGCTTGCCTCAAGAATGTTCCAATCTATATGTGACTGTCTTGAAATGAAAACTTTAGGGAAAAATGCAGCAGAAAAGTGAACAGATTGTCAATAAGTGGCACTTTTGCCACTCCAAAAAGTGTTTCTTGAAATTTTTAAGGGTGTACAAATTATAATATAAGTTCAAAAAACTTTAAACGAAAAATAACCTAGTATGGAGAACGCAAGCACTACCACAGATTGAGCTGTTTGTAACATAATCTAACACTCATTTTGGCTGGTTTTAAAGTTAGGCCTGAGTCAGCAGTCAGTCCTTTACAGATTTCTTCAAGAAGCTGTCACTAACAACCCTATGGGATACTTATCAATCACCAACGCTCTCAGAAATGGAACTGTCAGCTTTATACTAAGGATAGCCTACAAATAACATTCTTGGGTCACGGGTGGCAAGAATCAGCATAAGCTGCAATATATTCAGAAAGGACAATCAATCTAATATACCATGGAGTATGCAGTCAAGAATCGGTCACTCTATATCTAGCCACAGACTTGATTCAAAGGCTAAACCCTAAACCCTCCAAAATAAACTAATGCAGTAGACTGAGGATTGTGCTGATAGACCTTGATCCTGGTCTGACGATGGAGCTCTGTAGCGAGAATAAATGCCTTTCAGAAACGTCACTCCTGTGCTCAGATTCTGCGACCTAACAAATGAACCTGAAGATTCCGTACTTGTCTGGAAATAACGCACCCCATTCACAGATCCATTATGGCGTCCTTGTCCATTGTCCCAGTCCACCCCAATCCAAAGCCCTTTGTGCCCTTCAACTGGCCCTATGTACCTGACAGTGCCGATTTGTTCCTGTTTTTCAGCATTCACACTCTGAACGCGTTGCCCTACAAAGAAACCCGGCGCTTCCTCTGCTGCCATCTCGACTCTCACCAGCTTTGACGTTAAATCAACACTGAAACGACCAAAAGGTTGAATGTGCGCTGCGCATATCAATCAACTGCTCCTGCTTGTTGCCAAATGCGTAGTCCTTGAGAATAAATCAACCAGCACTGGCAGGCAGTGAAGGCAAAAAAAGTAGCGGAAGTTTAACAAAACGTGAGCTCAAACAAGAGCGAAACTTGCACTACAACTACTAGAATTAGTTTAGATCCTGGCTTTGAAAGAAAGTTGCAAAAACTATGATATGTCACCATATCAAAAAAGTGAAATAGGTGGTGAGTCTAACCAAGGAGATGACATGTACCAAACCCAACAACCTTGGCAAGGCCAATGGAGATGACATGTAGCAGACCCAGTCACCTTGGCAAGGCTTGAGCACGTTGCAAGGCAATGAAACTATTTTGTTGAAAGAAGTCATGAGAATAGAACTTGGAATACCTTGACACTCTGCCGCCCGATGAAAACACATGCAAAAAAATTTCTCAAAGCGTCGATGCAAGGTGCCATATGTCTCAATTGCCAGGGGGATGAAAGCATCAATAGGGTGCCTGTTGGAGTAGTTTTTCTCTTTCTCTTGTGCTACCACCCCTGCCGCCTCTCCTGGCGAGGCAGTAGGTCACTACGCGTGGGATCACAACAACAACATCTGCCAAAGTATAAAGCCCATCCCGAGAGAGGACAATATCAACCCGCCTGCGTAAAGAGTAAGACGCGGTAGAAGGAAGTACATGAGACTGCTCTATGAGGACATGGAATCCTCCATCTCTGGCTATAGGGGTGGTTGCATCTCTGACAACATCATGAGTAGTTGTGCGCTCACTTCCAGAAGGACACTGGAGGATGTGGATAGCGAGAGCATTAATAGGCTGGCCAAAGACACACCTGGAGAGATCCGAGGCCGAAGGATGAGGTAGCCCCAAGCGAAGACGAAGAGCAGCGGTGAAGATGGTCGAAGACAACCGAAAGGATGGACTGACAAGCCGAGCCGACAACCAAGCTCCCGCACCTGGACCTGCACAAGAAAGAAGCCGAGATCGATGCAACGCCGAATGTGCCTCACAGAGCATGCTTGTCGTAATATACCAACACAGAATTGCTAGATTTGTGCAGTATTATGTCGTTCTCCAAGGAGATAGCACTTAAAAGCTGTTTTATTGGTACAGTCCTGACTTATTGCGAATGAAAGGGTGTCGTGTGTTAATCTGATTGTCAATCAAACATTTAATAAGTAACCAGTATTACCTTTGATGTGGGTGTGTGATGATGACAAATTCAGAACAACAATCTTCTACTATCAAACCGAAAAAAACGTTCTACAAGTGAAAGGCTATCAGAGTAGCACGAATGAACTACACTCTGACTGATTAAGTTGTCAGCAAGGATTTGTGTTATGTTCGATGCAGACGTGTATGAACAGACAAATAGTTAATCTTATTCTTGAACTGTTGGGTTCTAGACAGAAGTCCTCAACAACTAAAGTTCAGTCATGGCTAAAGAACTCAAATAGGTTGGCGAATATGTTAGAAACATATATCTTTGTTACAAACACGAATATAGATCAATAACTCAATTTCTCAGGCAAGGACTAGCATTTCACATGTATACATACTTGTCTATCAGTGACTGTGAAAAATTGTCTGGTTATGGGACCAACTTAGCATAGAGCAAAAGGGTTTTCTATGTTGGGCCATAATCTAGGGAAAATTTAATGTTTCGCCATTTGAATCAATTGAACTGTACATAGGCTCAACCTTCAGATATGCTCTAAAGTACATCCGAATAAAGGAGTACCCATTTTTGAAGCATAGCGATTCGAAACGAAAATCTTTGAGGCGGCATACAAAGTTCAAGTTATACTTACCAGAAGGTCGTGAGAATATTGAAAAATTCGATAACACAGGTCTGCTATTAAATGTTAATATGGCATACCCAGAGCTGTACAATATATACACTAACTAGGAGTGAAATTTTTCAAGTTATTTTGCGAAAATCAAGCACAATCTACAGGATAGAGTCAAATCTCGCTAACATAGAGTCTTCCGTACATATACTCACTGGCAGTTCGGCACTTTTGCAGCCAAACATTATTTACTGTTTAGAACTTATTTGTAAAGTGTAAGTTTGTGCAATTTTTCTCTACTTTGTTTGAACAAATTACACTTAGGAAAAAATCTGAAGAAGACTTTCAGTTAGTACATGCACTATTTGATGAGACTTTACTCCTTGTAAGGCTGTCACTATATGGCAATTTACCTATTGGAAGATACACCAGAGCAAAAGAAGACCTATTATTGCTCGAGTGTAAAAAAGATTTGGAAATGGCACAGCAATTACACGATGAGATCAATACATGAAATCTTTTCCAAATTCTTCTTGTATATGGTGTTGCTAATTATGTGATGCTGATCTTTCATATGTGAATGATATTCAAAGACAATTCAACGCTTGATGTCTGCTGAAATATATTTTGACTCAACATTTGATTCTGAAATACCAAGTAAAGGTCATATATTCAACGATGGAAGAAATATCTTTACATTTAACGAAGATTTAAAAGGAAAATTATTTAATGACACAAAAGTATTCTTTTCTAGAGAATAAATAATTTATTTGTTCATGAGAACGTTTCAAATTTGACGAGGGGGATATGTGATGCCACATATTTACTAAATAGTGAATATCTACTCAAAATATATCAGCTTATACTCGAAGATGAAGACATGTGCTGAACAATGGTATATTATGAAGAGGCCTATATCATTTTTTTGGGATATAAATGCTAAAGACTTGTCTTACATGAAAGGACAAGACCTCTAGAACCGAAACGATGCCTGGAACAGCCTTAATCCAATCACTTATATGAATCAACTAGATTCGTAGCGCCACCTTAAACTAAAGTAGATTAAACTCATAGTTAAATATACTTATAATATACATGTATTTGTAATTCATCTATTAACTAGAGTTAGTAAATGGAGCGTCGCACCTGGAATCTCTAGAGGTGTGTTTGCTCGTTCCGTAGGTAATATATATGAAGACACGCTTCATTCTCACACCACCGAGAGAGAGAGAGAGAGAGAGAGAGAGAGAGAGAGAGAGAGAGAGAGAGAGAGAGAGAGAGAGAGAGAGAGAGAGAGAGAGAGAGAGAGAGAGAGAGAGAGAGAGAGAAGAAGAAGAAGAAGAAGTTATTGTACTTGTGAGATTGAAGAAGTGAATAGAGCGTTGAAGATCATTTTCTCTGATTTCTGTTCTCCGCACTGCTTAGTGTGAGTGACTTTGGGTCTACTAGCGATCTCTTTTACATTGCTGAAATCACCCTCTGGTCAGACAGTTACAATAGTTCATTACAGTTGTTTGTTGTGTTTTCGTAAAGTTGAACTAAAGAACTGTCGAAAATATAGTCAGGGTCGAAAAAATTAGACCCGATTCACCCGATCCAGGGTCGAAGACGCCCAAATAATTTTGCCTTAATCCGATCCGATCCGATCCAGGGTCAAAAAATCTTTGTTTGTTTTGGCTTGACATTGGGTCAAAAAAATCTGATACTGAATTTTTCGATCTTTTGAAAAACTTGAGCCTTCCGTTTTTTGGGTTTTGTAAAGTTTTCAGGATGCTCATTAATAAATGGATTTGAGGTTGAGCATCAAATTCCAACACTGCCCCTTAATGTGGATCCTGAAAAGCTTTGATCTTCAGATTCAACGTATCATTGAATCTGAACTGGTGCTCTTTTGTCAGAGCCGCTATGAAGTAATCTACTGCCATCAGGTTTGTCTTGCTGGGTTGAATTTTGTACTCCATGATAGCAGTTGGCTAGAACTTTATCAGGCCTTTTGAACTCCGATGCTAGCATGCATTCTAAATCCTTCATCAGTTCCAAATTGTTACTGAATAATAGAGTCATCTACATAAAGAGTGGAGTTGATGAAAAAACCCGATACAGACTTGAAATGAAAATTCGAGTCTGCCGAGTTTGGATAGAAACAATTCTTGTTTAGTAATGCAGATTTGGTGTCCATTCTGCTTTCGCACTGGTCAGCATCAGTGATTGACTTTGTCTCAAAATTTGTATTTGATTCTTGCACAAAGTAACAGGCTGGATCATCCATAAATCGGGATGGAGGTTGTTTAGGTCGATTTGTCCTTCTTGGTTGAAATGGATCATCCAGGCACACTCTATGTGATGCTCCATCCATGAGACGTATGATTTGAGCCTCCTAGTTACGCCGTCTTTTTTTTTGTTGCAATTGTTATTTTATTGTGTTTCAGTGTAATATAGTAGTAGCACATTTTTTATCTGTGTATAACGTAGATGAATGCTTGTTGTGATTGAATGCACTTTATCGTTGTTTGATCGCGCTTGTTTACTCACTTTGATCAGAACACAAACGTCTACGACTCCTTCACTTCTGATCAGACGATAGCTATCTTTGACGCCTGAGAAACTCGCGATATCATATTGCTCTTCCATCTATTTCAGAACTAAACTTCATATTGAATCTTATTTCCAGTAATACCATACACACAAACCATTTCTAATCTCTTTGGTGGACAATACTCTCGTTTTTGTGAGTATAAACTAATTTTTAAGATCTTGTTGGACAATTAGAACACTTAAAGCTGTAATTATATTTAGCATAAGTTTTCTATTAGACTGTTTTTGCATCTAGGAGCTGATTGTAATGGGAGAGCTGTTCCGCAATCTTTTGCTCTCTTCTTCGTTCGCGTTCTTCGCACTCCCTTGCCCCATCAGATTGGTATCAGAGCGTAGCTCATATAATCTGAGAGATTAAGTTTGTTCAATTTGTATTATTGTTAACATGTCTCATATTGGTAACTCTTCGTCTTTGTCACCCAATGAAGCTAGAGTCATTGACAAGTTCAATGGATCTAACTTCTAAATCTCAAAGTTAAAACTCCGGATGATGTTGATAGATAGAGATCTTTGGGATGTAGTAGAAGGTCCTGACCTGAAACCACAAGATGGTGATCAAGCAAATGCATGGAAGATCAAAGATCAAAAGGCCTTAGCATGTATCACACTCAATCTGACCGACTACCACATGTAAAACCTCTAAGGATGCATTAGATTTGTTATCAAATCTCTATGAGACTCATGATGTAACCACTAGATTACATCTTAGAAGGAAATTCTATACTCTTAGCATGTCTGATTCTACTGCCATCACTTCTCACATCAACAGTTTCAAATTTTTAATGGATCAGTTATCAGCTGTAGGATGTGTTATTCAAGATGATGATGTCGTTATGACCTTGTTTTCTTCTCTTCCAAAGTCGTATGAACACGTGATGATCTCCACACAACCTGACCTCACTCTTCAAAAGGTGATCGGTCATCTAAGAAGAAATACGGAGAAAGACCAATGGCCTGTCCATCAAAGACAAATCCATGGCCCTGTACACCAAGAAGAAAGATTATTCCAAGGGCAAGAATCAAGTGCAGCAGCAGTAGAAGAAGCTTCACACTCAAGGTGAGCATGGTGGATCACACAAGAAGCTTTTCTGCAAATATTGCAAGAGAGCACGACATCAAGGAGTGTCGCATCCGCATCTACAACGAGGCAAAGAAGCAACAATAGCAGCAGCCAGACTCCTCCAATGCGACAAAATTCAAGGAGCAAGATACACACTTGTTAATGGCTTACAACAGCAGCAACGAAGACTGTGATAGCTGGTACTTGGACAACGGCGCTACCCAAAACATGACCTCTCGCAAGGAATGGTTTTAGAGTATGCAACTTACAACAGAGATCAATTCATCTACCTCAGAGATTCAAGCACCATACGCATTGAAGGAAATCAAGATCACATTCAACAACGATCTATCTATTTGTGTTCCCAACTTCCTTCACGTTTCTCATCTACCAAAGAACCTGTTATCAGTCTCCAAGATAACTCATGAGGGCTACACTATTACTTTCTCATCTGAGCAGTGTACAATATTCGAGGAAGATACTACTCTGACTACTTGCACTAGAATCGCAAATCTTTACGTACTTTCTAATTCAGTTTCATTAGCTAGCATCTCTCATAAAAATGTAAACGATAATGCTATTATGTGGCATAGTCGATTTGGACACATGAATACAATATCACTTTCATATATGCGTTGTAATAACTTAGTTGATGGATTGTATTTCCCTTCTTCAGTAGATAGAAAAATTTTCTTCTGTGAATCATGTGTCTATGGCAAACACTCTAGAAGCAAGTTTCCCAAATCACATTCCATCAAAACAAAACATGTATTGGATCTTGTACATAACAAACTTTGTGGTCCAATGCCAACTCCGTCCTTTAAGAGATGCAATCTATTATATCACTTTCATAGATGATTATTCTATATGGTCTACAGTCATGTTCATTAAGCACAAATCTTAGGCCTTTGAATGCTTCAAGAGATTCAAGGCCATGGATGTGACACAAACATCTACAAAAGTGAAAGCACTCCGAACTGATGGTGGCGATGAATACCTGTCTAATGAGATGTCCGACTACATGGCCAAACATGGTAATAGAAGACAGTTTACCACTTCCTATTCACCTCAACAGAATGGGATTGCAGAAAGGAAGAATCGAACACTTCTCAACTCAGTCAGATCCATGCTACATCAAGCACACTTACCTGCGAAGTTCTGGGCAGAAGATACAGAACAGATCCAGCACCAAAGCCGTCAACAACAAAACTCATTATGAAGTTTGGCATGGACACAAACCTAGTGTCAGCCATTTAAAAATCTTTGGTTGTATATGTTTTGTTCACATTCCTAAACAGCTTAGGAAGAAGCTTGATCATAAGACAAATAAATGTATTTTCATTGGTTATCCTAATGAACATAAAGCTTATAAAGTTTATAATCCATCCACCAATGTAGTATTTGTCTCCAGGGATGTAATATTTCAAGAACATACATACTATAATTTCAAACAGCCATCGATAAACGATGTTATGTCATTTTATCCTATTTTACGTAGCATGGATTCTTCCAACATTGATGTTCCTTCTATAGAACCTGCAGCTACAGCTACAGAAACCGAGCACCTGATAGTACTTGTCATCAGACTAGACCAAGCTAGCTCGAGCAGATCTGGAGAAATTCAAGAAAAAGCATCATCGCATCTTGGTCAACCAAACATCTGCAGAACCTCACGGACTCGTACAATTCCTAAGAGATATACACCTCAATCATTCTGAACTACATCAGAAGAACCAGAGAGCCTAGTCAAAGCAATTAACTCCAAGGACGTTGTGAAGTGACAAGAAGCTATGGAAAGTGAGTCCAACTCACTTTTGACGAACTAGACCGGGACACTAGTCTAGACACTGGTCGACTTCCCCACTCACAAGAGAGTTATCGACAACAAGTGGATCTCAAGCATAAGAAGTGTCACTATCTTTTTCACGGTGTCGACTTTTTTCCGAAAAGTGACGGTGTTGGCTTTTTCTAAAAAGCGATACTTCAGCATAGCTCACAAATTCAACTTTTTGCGACGGTGTCGGCTTTTCTGTGAGCGCTGCTTGGCATACCGCGCAACGCGTTGACGCAAGAGAGTCTTTGTCTCTTATGAATTCTAACACATTAAGTGGTCTCACTTACTAGTGAACTCTTACATGAGCCAACTCATCAGCCAACTCAACTCAAAGACAATTCAACAGTCTCTCTGTCGTTCATCCTATTTATATAGGAGCAGAGGTTAAGCTAATCATTTGATTACAAGAACCGGTTTAAGCACATTTTAACGGCTTCCAGCTTGGTGTCTCCTTGGTCCGTGGAGTTTGTTCTGCATCTGGTACATCGGTTGATCTTCCTTGTACTTGGGTCATGAAGATCCGCCATTTTGTGCAGTCGTCTATGACCACAATCATTTCATTGTGGTTCTTTGTGGTCATGAGCTATGTCGCATACTGACTGCAATCGTTCCCTTCGCAATGGCCTTCGGTCAGCTGCTTGGTGAACTGAGGTGCGGTTTTGGTTCCTTCAGTTTTCGTTAGCAGACCGCAATCTTCGTGGTTTCCTTCGGTTTGATTTTGGTTTGTAATGAACCGTATGTGGTGCCTTGCAGTTCTTCCCTGGTGGTTTGCCTTCGCGTCGTAATGAACCGTATGTGAGACATTGCGGTTCTTCCATGGGGTTTGCCTTCGCTTCGTAATGAATAGTATGTGAGGCCTTGCGGTATGCTTGAAGGTGCGGTTTCAGTTCATTGCCTTGAACGTCAAAATTGTTTGCAGGCCATAGGTGAGGACCTTCGGTTTGCTTGAAGGTGCGATTATTTACTTTGGTCTTGTAATGGACTGCATGCAGGACTCTATGGCCATGATGTAGTTCCATCACCTATGAAAATACAATGAGCACTTATAGATTAACTATCCGTTTGATCACCAGCAAATTCCAAATCTGAAAATACAAACAAGCTAGGTGATGATCCCTCATACAATATGCCAAAATCTTGAGTTCCGATGATGTACCTCAAAACTCGTTTCCCTAGCTTCCAATGCTCCTCACTAGGATCTTGCATAAATTGGCTTAATCTACCAACACAATTTCTTAGATCTAGTCTTGTGATGGTTAGATAGATGAGTGAACCAACTAGCTTTCTATAGAGAGTAATGTCCTCGAAGGATCTTTTCAGATGAAGTGTATTATGACTTTGTCAAGTTCAAGAATGCAAGGGAGAACCAATTTTCCACAAAGGTCGAGTGCTTGAGGAGTAACAATGGTGGAGAGTACATATCTACCAAGTTCAAGGCCTTGTGTGTTGAGCATGGGATCAAGAGGGAGTACACAACTGCAAGGACACCACAACAAATTAGAGTGGCCTAGAGGAAGAATAGGACTTTATGTGAAAGTTCAAAGCCATGAGATTAGGTGCTAATCTTCCTAAACCATTTTGGGATCAAGCTTTGTTGTGTGCTAACTTTATATGCAATAGGTGGCCGAGTGCTATATTGGATGGAAGAATACTTTTTGAGATGCTATTCAAGAGGAGGCTGAGTGTCAACTTTCTTAAAACTTTTGGACATTGTCAATACAACTCTTGATGATAGGACCAAGGAGGATCCATCTTCAAGGAAAGGTATACCTGTTGGATATAGTGGGGTGAGTAAAGCCTACAAGGTTTACATTCCTTCTACTAATAAGGTGATTGGTAGAGATGTCATTTTTGATGAGGGAAATATTCCAAATGTGTCTTCAAGTAGTGATGAAGTGGATGGATCTAACAATCTTGATGATGATGTTATGGATCCTACTTTAGATGGTGATGATGAAGGACCTTCATCAAGTCAAAGCCAAGGAGAACATCAGGGGAAAGACAAACACCTTCAAGGCTCACATATGATGGGAAAGGTAAGCAAGTAGTTGTTGGAACAAACTTTGCTTTCCTAACCTCTTTTGATGAACCTACATGTGTAGATGAAGCGAGGAACAAAGAGGAGTGGATACATGCAATGGATCTTGAGTATCAATCTCTTATGAAGAATAATACATGGAGATTGGTGGAGCTACCTAAGGACAAGAAAGCTATTGGATGCAAATGGATATTCAAGGTGAACCAAACCAAGATGGATCTATCAACAAGCATAAGGCAAGGTTGGTGGCCTTTGACTGTGATGAGACCTTTGCAACCATGGCAAAGATGGTAAGCATGCGGGTCATCATCTCTCTTGCTATTCTTTTTGGATGGGATCTATGGCAAATGGGCATTAAAAATGCATTCTTGAATGGTGATCTCGAGGAGGAAGTGTACATGGAGCAACCCAAGAGCTACATTTCATCTACAAAGCCAAATCATGTGTGTCTTCTTTGTATGGCCTTAAGCAAGCACCAAGGCATTGGTATGCTTAGCTTAACACCTTTTTACTCTCTCAAGGCTTTGTTATGCGTGAGTATGATCATTCACTTTATTATAGGTTTGCTGGAAATGATGTTACCATCTTGCTAATCTATGTGGATGATATCATCTCGAGTGGTGGAAACAATCAAGATTTTGATGAGATCAAGATTGCTCTTAAGATGGAGTCTGAGGTTCATGATCTTGCCCATTTGCATTACATTATAGGAATGTAAGTGATTAGATCTTCTCAATCCACTTTCATTTGTCAAACCTATGGAGTCAAATGCAAAGCTAATTATAAGAACTTGGAAGACCAATCACAACTTGCTTTCTAGCCATTATCGCCAATGACTTGTAGTTGAGATGTCCCATCCTCTTATGCCAAACCTCTTGAATAGGTATTTGCTCACTTGCAACACATCCCACTTGGTTAGCAATAACACGAGCATCTAGTTTAAATAACTTTCCTTGCCTTTTACCTTTTGCAATCAAGACGTCCTTCCTTTTGATCAAGCAAGCATCTCCATCAAACTCCACTTTAAGACCATTGCTTAGCAATTGACTCACACTAAGTAGGTTCTTAGTAATAGATGGAATGAACAAAACATCCTTCAAATGAACATTTCTATTTGTAGAAAGAGAAATAGGAATTGTGTGAATCCCTTTGATTGCACACTCACCATCATTGGCCATGTAGATCACCCTCTTGTCATCTCCATATGCCAACAAAGTAGTGAAGTACTCTTTGTGAAAAGTCATGTGTGAGCTTGCACCACTATCAATCCACCATGGATCAGTATCTCCAATAATAGAACTCAAACATGTAGACATCACAAAAGCATAATCATTTGCATTTTGATCATCAACACCATCCTCATCAAGAGTTATATTACCTTGCTTGTCTCCTTGATCTCTCTTCTTCATGTAGCAATCACTAGCAAAGTGACCTTTGATGCCACAATAGAAGCATTTCAACTTTGACCTATCTTTCTTCTTACCAATAGAAGAAGAATCACCATGATCTTGTCCTTTAGACCACTTGCCCTTGATTTGCCTTTGAATTTGCCTTTGATGAACATTGCTTCCTCACCATCTTGAGGTAAGCCTATCATTGCTTTCCAACATGAATCCACTTGATGTAGCCATGTTGCAATGACCTGATCCTTCTCTTTCAACCAGTTTCAATGCACAAAGCACTCTTTTGAAATACAACAAATGTTTCCAAAAAGAAATCACAAAGATATAGAACCTCTCAGTTCTCTTCTAGCAATTATCCCTAGCAAATCAACATATAGAATAGAGAAATCTTGATCAACCTATGATCTATCCTCAATATAATGAATCTTGCCACTTCCTAAGATTGAAACACACTCTAATGAAGTCCAGCAACCTCACAAAATAGAGATCCAATTAAAATTCAGGTTTTGAGAAAATCACAGTAAATTGATTATTTTAAATTCTACATACAATTGTCTAAAACTTGATATAGAATCTTGTAGCCACCATTGAGGCTTTCCTAATACATCAAAAATCGGACAAATTCAGTAAGTATAGTGTGAAATCAGAATTTATCAAGTTTGTAAACCTATGTTGAGTTTTGACCTACAAAAGATCCAATCTACATATGCATAAAACTCGATTTTTGAGTAGAAGTCAATCTAGCATGCTCTAGCATTGATATCTCCTCCAAATCCTTGATGGCTGATTGCGGTCGGATCTTTGAGACGACTCCCTCTTAGCACTAGGCTTCTTCTTGTGTTGATATTTGATGCCATACAGAGCTTGATCTGACTCTTGTCTGTTATCGTAGTGCTCTTTGGCTTCTACTTCCTCTATGATCTCGGCTACTACCTTCTCAAGAGTCATAATAGGATCCTTAGCTAATAAAGTGCGGGTCATCTGGAAAGATCTTGGCAGCGCGTGCAATAGATACATCAATAGCATAGGTACATGAATTGATCTTCCAAATGCATGATTTGGTTTCGAATCTTGCTATCAACACAACCCATAGTTCTTGTGCATTTGTGTTTGTTGAGGGATCGAGTATGATGTTGTCTTCGATGGAAGAGAAGATGACAGCCACTACCTTCTCGTTTTTCTCATTCCATTCGTGAAGCTCCTTGCTAGTGTTTACTGGATTTTCTTCAGTCTTGTCCACCCAAGGCCAAAGTGCTTCTCCTCTTCGGATAAGCCAAGCCTTTACCTTCTAGGGTAGGTAGTTTGACGCATCTGCTTGAAGTACTGTGCAAATATTTGATTGAATGCTGCTTATAGATACATTGTTGTATACAATGTAAAAACTATAGCAAAAAAAGATCTTGAAACACTTGAAATGATGAGGAAATCAGTAGATTTACGATTCCATAATGTTAGCACAAGGTGCACCATCAAAATCCATCAAAAATCTATGCTTGAACCTCACTAAATGGCCCAAATCCTTGAAAAAGCCTTCACATGTGTGAATGTATGGCCTCCCACAGTCTGAGTGCTATACACCAGACCCATATTCAATCCTATAACGAATAAGAATTACAAGAACTCAAAGAATTATGAACATAGAAAGCAATTGCACCAATATGAGCATGGTAGCTCAAATATACCTCATGACTCTTATGAGAGCCTTCCAATGGGTAATGCCAGGATTAGCCATCTATTGGCTGAGTGAGCTTACTGAAAAGAGATGTCAAGTCTTGTACAGACCATTGTATACATGAGAGATCCAAGTATCGATCGATAAGGATACTCTCTCATTTGCTCCTCTTCCTGCTTGGTCTGGGGACATTGGCCCTTTGACAAATGGATTCATCAATGAGTGAGCTAACTTGCAATTCATTAGATTATATCTATCAAGAACATTGTGAAGATACCTTTGTTGAGTGATATAAATCAGTCAAAAAATGCATATTTTGAATAAAGCACTACAAGTTTTTTTGTTGCAAATTTCATAAAACCATCATAATTACAAATGAAATAATAATTCAAGAGAACAAATGATTTTTGAAACTCGAAATCCCATTGAAATACAGAACGACATAAATTATATTCGCACATTCTCAATTCAAAACTTGACATAATCTTAACACTCTCATTTTCAGCTGATGAAGTGGAAGACCTATTTTTTTCATTAGAGTCAATTGGCATATCTTCCTCAGAATCCGTGTCTAATGTTGACAAAAAAAACCTTGTAAATCAGCTTTTCTCTATTGATGACGAGTGGAGGATAATGGTTTTTCCATTAATCCAAGTCGTTCTTTCAATATAGATATAGTTGACTTTTGTAGATGATTGGTCATTGTTAACTCAAAATTAAACACCAAAACATCTACATTCTGTTAATTTTAATCATTGACTCTTGGTTGCTTTTTTGGCAATCTCTTTCTCTTGCCCGTTGGATCTATGTGGAGCCTCATGATCCCACATTATCCAAAGTTATTGTTTTATATTGTAAATTTTTTTAATTTTTATACATGTAAATGTGCTATAGTGCCTAAATTCATGTAAGGCCTATTTGCATCTTGTAAATTCACTTTTAGGTTAAAACTCGCGACGTTTTGTGCGACTTTCTATAGAGATGCATTAGCGGATCTCAACCGACATCTTGACGGCTGGTAAATGACATTTAGACCGGTGATCGTTCCTATAAGGTCAACACTTCATGCCATTGTACACACACACACACAGATTTGAGTATCAATAAAGAGAGCCAGTTTCTATAAGCTTGAGCGTTCTTTCCCTCTGTCATCCCTTACAACATTACTTCTTATCAATTGAGCGAATACACTTTGAACGATCTGTAACTGTTTGTGATACTTCTCTATTTGCGTCACACATACTTTTCATTTCTTACTGAATTTCAGTTACTCTAACTTGGATTTTTAGGCATCACCAGAGAGCGACAATTCTAACTAATGTATGTAGGGAATTAGCCGAAGTTGTTAAGCATAACCATAAATAGAACTTCTTTCAATTCTGAATGAGCTATGTGTTCAGATAATGAACTTGTCTGATGTTCTATTTTGTTTGCTTCATGTGATATGAACTAATTCTCTGAACTCGATTTTGTTTGATGAATCTATTTGCTAGTTGCTGTCTGATCTGATTGCTTATTCTTATCCTAAGAGCCTGGAAGCTAAAATAACCTTTATAATCTCAACCTTGACCAAATCGTTTCACCATTGGTATTTCTGGATTCCACCCAAATATCTTTGGATAACCAAATAGGCCACCACATAATTTGGCGCCGTTGTCGGGGAGATGAATTTCATCTTCTGTAATATTTTTAAGTGTATTAAGTTTACGAATCTTCCTTATGTAACGCATGCCAAGAACATACTCTCCAACAACTATTGAACATAAACGTTTAGAGCATGCACAACGATTAGAAGCATATAGGAAATCTAGAGACTTGTATCTACAGAATTTGCAAAATTTGCCAGTTAGAGCAAGACTAACACCTGAAGTGTTTAATGATCTTCTAAATGCTTCTACAACATTTGTAGATTCTTTTGAGAAAAGGTCCATTAAAACACCAAGTTTTACAGACTCATCAGAATCAGACTCGTCTAATTCCACTTCCGAACCAAGTTCGAAATTAAAATCTTCTTCATCAGAACCATCATCTAAGCATAGTCTAGATCCTGATCTTCCTAGTCCTCCTAGTTCACCACCTGATAATATGGCGAACCCAGTGCCACCCATATCTACCAAAATCAGATACGATTTCTTTAAGAGATCATCGTCTGAAGACGCGGACAGTTATTTGTCCTAGTTTGAATCTATTACTATAACAAATAAACAACATACAGACGAGGAAAAAGTTAGAATTTTGTCAGGTCTTCTGTGAAAGCATGCTAGGAATTGGTACAGTCAATTAGTACCAGAGACGGTTAATACTTGAAATGTTTTAAAAGTAGCATTCCTTAAGCAGTTTAGAGAGATAAGATACTCCACTAGATTGTTGGCATGACTTAATTCTGTTGAGAAAAAGCCGAAGGAATCGCTTAGAAAGTATACTTGTAGAGCTAAGAATTTAATAGGAAAATTAGGAGCCCATTATCTAGTTCCTATGCAAAACAAATGGTTCTTGGGTGGTTTGCCTAAGAAAATGGATCGTTATTGTCGACATGGATTGATTCTCTCTTTGGAAGATGTCATTGCCTCTGCCAAAAATTACGAAACTTCTCGAATTTCTCGTAGACGGAGGAATGAGAGAAAAGTAGTAAAAAGCATAAATCAAAACATACAGAAGAATCTGAATCATCTATTGAGTTGGTTAAGAAATTAGGACTAGAAGAATAGATACAGCCTATTACTTACCATGAAATCCATTTAGCAAACGCATCCAAACGCATACCAGTAGGTGAGCTAAAGGGTATTAGTGTAGTTATAGAGACAGAGACGTTCATTATGCATTTCTTTGTCATAAACCCAGTAGATACACCACCATATTTATTATTATTTGGAAGACCATGGCTATATCAAGCAGATGCTGTTACAAATTGGTCTACCAAACAAATATTTTTTCCATGCATTCTCATAGTCAGTCCAATAGGGGGTCACCTTTTGAGATGGGGTGAAGAGTTAACCAGACCTACTAAATCCCGGATCAATTTCATGGAATGTTATGAGATTGACGAGGATGGAAAAATTCCGATGAATATGGCGAATTTCAGTTTTTTGCGAAACATGCGAAATTCTCGATACTATTCACATTTCATCCAGTTTGAAAAACCCGTCACCTTTGGTCCAATAATTTTCACTGTAGTTTACAAAATTTGCGACACTTGCACCTTCGCATTTTTCACCTATATGTTGTAACAAACATTGCGAAACTGTTCACATTTCATCCAGCTTGTTATTTCCAGTTTTTGAAACTTCACTCCATTGATACTTTCCGCTGCATTTTTTGCAAAAATGCCGACACCTTCGCTTCATCAATAAGTCACTATATTCCTTGCAAAAAATGCGACACCATTCTGGAATATGGTATGTTAAGTGAATCCACCATTTTTGGAAAAACAAAAATTGCGACTCCAACTTTCGCATTTTTCGGGATTTACTTTCGTTCCATTCTTGACCTTCGAAAAATTTGCGAAATATATATATATATTTCACTAGTATGTTGCATATCATTTTCTTATGTTCGTTTCCACCATGTTTCCATGTTAACAACATATTGTAAATATGCAAAAAAAGTCGACACCTTCGCGTTTATAATTTTTATGATAGTTTGCAAAAAATGCGACATTATTTTGGAATTTGTTATGTTGCTCAATTTACTATTTTGGAAAAGCAAAAAGTGTGACACAAATCAACCTTCACATTTTTTGCCCATATATTTCTTTGCTCATACAATTTTTCGCTCATACATTTCTTCGCCCATACATTTTTTTTTGCTCATACATGCTCATTTGTTATAACGAAAAAAACTACAGTTTTCGCTGCCAATCATGTACATTGTTTCATAGATTGTGTATATTATTTATTTTCGTAGTTCAATACTCATAAATACCGAGCTGAACTTTTGCGAACTGAGCAAAGCATTGTGTATTTTATTTATTTTCATTTATTTATTTATTTTTGTTTTTTAGAACTAGATACTTTATTGTTGAGTTTGTACCTTTAAAAGGAAGGACACACTTTCATTAAATACTTGTCTAATCCGCCGATATATCTTCAATATACCAAAAACCTCAAACACTTCTGTTTTTTTCACCACCTCTTTTCCATCACTCTTGCTTTCTGATTTCATGAACTTTTACAAATAAGCTCTCTTCCGCCATCGCTAGTTTACCATTACTATCTTCATGGCGATTGTGTTCAAAACGCATCTAAAACTAGTCTTACCAGTTTTGCAGCCATTAGCCATACGAGCACGAATTCGATCCATCAATAATTCTTACACATGTGTGCCACGAGCTAATTCGAAATCTGAGCGAGACAGAGAAGGGACATATTTTCACCATTGTCCGAAATCAAGAGATCGTTATTACAGAGGAATTTTATTGTCGAGCCTTAGGTTTGCCTATGGACGACAATAGTCCTGTTACTAAGTCTGACTTCATCACTGGGAGCGGAACTTTTCAGGAGGAAGCTTATCTACGAAAAAGGGGATCGAATTGAACGGACTGATCCTCTCATTTCTCCGACATGGTATCAGAGCTAAAGATATCAGAACCTATCTGATTCTTTAAGCGGTTTCATTTCAGAGCTATTTCTATAGCCTGATAAGCTTCCACAGAAATAAAACTCTATTAGTTGATAGAGTGATTGTTTTCGTGTTTTGTAGTTTAACACCAGATTTTCATACTTAAGTCATCGATGGTTACTCCTATCACTAGACTAATCTTCCACATGAATTCCCAAAGAAAAGCTAGTCCTAACATGGACAAACTTGATGGAGCTAATTACCATTTGTGAAAATTTAAGATGAGAATCGTGCTAATGACTAAGGAGTTGTATGACGTTGTTACAGGTGCAGAGGGGATACCTGAAGTTGACGAAGCAACAATCTCCAGATGGAAGCTGAAGGATGGCAAAGCATTTACGCTGATCATCCTC